>CAAHFI011083114.1:0-20436 GCA_900893395.1 Euglena gracilis
TTTTTTGTGCTGACAATGGGAATCTCTGCTCCAGATTGCACCTTCTTCTTCGGCTTCTTCTCTTTTTTGTCCAGTACCTGCATTGGTGGCCTGGATTTGTGGTCCACCCAATTCCCCTGATCGGGATGCAGGGATTGAATTGAAGCTGTACCCCAAGCTCTCACAGGGAACAGAGTTGAAGCTCTCAACGAAGCTGCTCTGGGGAGAATTCTCACTTTCCCATCCTTCCGAAGAGATCCTTTGACTGGATGCAGGCAGGGCTGTGCGGAGGCTGGGGGGGGGGCTGGGTTCCTGGGTTCCCGTCACAGCCCTGGATACAGGGGATTTTGTCTCTTGCGGGACCTTTGCCAGAACTGCGTCCAGGTTCTTGATGTCCACACCCCAGCCCCAGGAATCAGACCACACCTCAGTTGGGAGTTGGATTGTTGACTTCTGGTTCGACAGCGCTGACATCCAGGAAAGCTGCAAAAGACTCCATGATGCTGATTGACCTGTGCAGGGAAAAGGGCGCATCACTGGCACAGGATTGTTGGCCTGAAAAATACTGTGCAACTTCATCCGGGGGCGGTCATCTCCATTGTTCCAAAAAAAAAACAGTCAGCGAAGAGGAGCCTTTTCTTTAAAGAAAACCAGTGGGGCCTGGGCACACCGCTTGGGGGGGGGTCCGGGACCCCCCGCCCCCCCCCCCCCACGCGGCCGTTCGCCCCCCTCGTGCTCCGGTGGGTCAGATGTTTCTTGGTGGGACTCAGTGGACGTTCCCTTGGTTACTTTGTGGGACTCAGTGGACGTTCCCTTGGTCTCTTTCACGGTCTGAGTGAAGCTATGCTACCCACCGTGAGAAAATCACACTGGAGCCGATGCGTTTAATGTCTACTTGCAACATTTTGCCGCCTTTCATCCTCCACTGACACATTTCATGCACACGCCCAGGCCCTGTTTCCTAAGAAAGACATGGGATTTATTATTCTTATCATGCCGAATCCGATTTTTTTTCCCCACCATATCTGCTGCCCAACCAGCGTGCGTAATGGCAGTGTGCCTGCGCCTTCAAAATCACCCCAATGACCTGCAGCTTGCTTGCTTGCTTGCAAGGTGAAGCCAGCCCTCTGGTCAGCTGGGGGGGGGTTGTTCACATAACCAAGTGATGTGCTCAAAATACGTTGCATTCTCTCCCAGAACTGTCAAAGTTTCACAGGTTTCCTCACCGACCACAGATTATTTTCCACGGGCCACAGGTTGAGTTTATCATTTTTGTGGCCGATTTTAGGTGAGGTCACTTCCGGAGAGTGTGGCCAACGAGAGGAGGTCGATTCGGAAAGCAAACAAAGACGTCCCAGTAGGATTCACTGCGAAAACGCGATAATCCCTAATACTACCCAACGCAGCTGGGTACCAAGCAACCACAAACTGGGTTAAAGCTGGGTACCAACACACACGCAAAGGGTAGTCCGCCCGCCCGGACTCCACAAGGTGAGAAGAGAGTGCACGCGCGACCCAGCAAGCCGGCTATAGCCCCTAAAAAAAAAAAGGGTACCAAGTCCCTGAAACCACGTTTTGAATTGTTTTTTGTTCAATTTGGCGCATTCATCCGAAATGGAAATGCATTTCGGAATGACAGGAATTCAGCAGATGTCGTCATTTGGCATGCTTGGAAGTATGATGTCGGGTGGTGCAGATCCCCAATCCCTGAACTTTCTGAAGGCCCGAACCAGGTTCAGAGCAGGGTCGTGCGGGGGGGGGTCCAGCTGAGGCGGTGCACAAGGTGCTTCCGCCGCGGCGTGGACCAAATTTTGTGGTCCATTTTTTCGGAAAAATGTGATCTTGAGGTCTCCATGACCCCCCCCCCAGGTCCCCCCCCAGGTGACCCCGCCGTGACCCGCAAATCGAACCTTGGCCGGTCGAGGAAAAGAAAATGCCCAAATGACCCCCCCCCCCCCCAACTCCTGTCGCCCTCCTCCATGACCCTCTGGAGGTCGGGCCTGGTCGGCCCGACCACATACCCTCACCCCCCCCCCTCAAAGTGGCCACCCTCCAGGCACTGTGGGACCCCAAAATGGCCACTCTGGCAGGGGGGACACTTTGGGGGGGGGATCAAATTTTGGCTTTCGGCGCCTTTGGCGCCAAGGAAAATGGCCACTTCGAGGAGGGAAACCAAAATTGCCAAAACATTTTGGCCACTTTGAGGGGGGGGACACTTTGAGGGGGGTGAGGGTAACACCCTTTTAAATAAATTGTGGCTGAGCCCAGATTTCAGCCTGAAAACGTGTTCAGCAGGGGGGCCCCCAAAAGAAAGTGGCCACTTTGAGGAGGGAAAACCATTTTCGCCAAAACTTTTTGGCCACTCCGAAGGGGGGGACACTTTTCCGAAATTTTTTCGAAGTCCCGTAGGACCCAAAATAGTACCAAAACCCCCATTTGGGGTCATTTTTTGTACTTTCTTATGAAATTTAGCATTTTTTTTGGAGGTCAGATGATCCAGAAAAATCGATTTTTTTTCTCGTAATTTGTTGTCAGAAACTGTGAGTTTTACTTACATTTCGGGTCAAAATCTGGGCCTTCGGCCCAAAAACCGGGGGGGGTATTATTTTTTCGCCCGAAGTCCCGGCCCGAGGGGGGGTATTACCCTCACCCTGTCCCCCCCCCTCAGAGTGGCCAAAAAGTTTTGGCGAAAATGGTTTTCCCTCCCTCAAAGTGGCCACTTTCTTTTGGCGCCAAAACCCAAAAATTGCCCCCCCCCTCCCAAAGTGTCCCCTCCCCCAGAGTGGCCGTTTTGGGGTCGCGTGGTGCTTGGAGGGTGGCCACTTTGGGGGGGGGGTGAGGGTATTTGGGGGGGTATTATTTGGGGAGGGTTTAACACCCAACGTGGTTTTCTTTCTTTCCCTGTTTGGTGGCTTGTCTGTGTTGACAGTGTCAGCAGGTGGTACCGTTTACGTGTTCCCACTCCCCACATCAGTCCCTCACGATGTTCAACGCCGACCCCTCGGTCCCCTGACCCCCCTTCAGTCCCTCACGATGTTCAATGCTGACCCCTCGACCCCCCTTCAGTCCCTCATGATGTTCAGCGCCGACCCCTCGACCCCTCCCTCCTTGTCTTTTTCAGTCCCTGTTGTTGTTCTCGAGTGGCACTCGCTCTTGGTGTGCCCGCGGGCGGCGTGGTGCTTGGCTATGCCACGCTGACCCGCGGCACTGCGCCTCCACACCAAACCAAACCAACCCCCCCCCCCCGCGTGGCCCGTGCGTAGCCGCTCGCCCCCCCCCCTCAAGCCCCCCCCACCACCTCTTCCGTTGTTCTGGTGGCACCAATGGACCAATTAGGGGGGGAGGTGGTATTCTATTTCAGAAATTCTCCAAAAATGGCAAAACGGAAATTGTTGCTTCAAAAACCCCCAATTTCTGGCCCAAGACCACCCCAAAATTGCTCAAATATGATTGCCACCTGTCTACAAACCCTTTGGACTTTTTGGCACTTTTTATTTGGGTCCCCAGACGCCGGTTTCACGCCCGAACCGGCGTCTGGGACGCCGGTTCGGCGCAGAAATTTCCCACCCGAACCGGCGTCCCAGACGCTGGTTCGGGCGTGAAACCGGAGCCCCCAGACACGGTTTCAGGACAGAACCGGCGTTCACCCCCTTCGGGCCAGGGAGCACTTAGAAATACGTTCACTTGCGTTCCCCTTTAGGCCCAGGGGGAACAGCCAAAATTTCCCAAGTTAATTCCAAAAAAAACCCAGGGGGTTCAAACATAAAATCTCCCACCCAAACTCTGAAAAAGCCATGGGGGTTCCAGCCCTATTCCCCAACCGCATTTCTGAAAAAAAGACCCAGCGGGGTCCAGCCAAAATTTCCCAACCGTGATACAATGAAAAAACCCAGGGGGGTCCAGCCAAAATTTCCCAACCGTATGTCTGAAAACCCCGGGGGTCCAGCCAACATTTATCAAGGGGGGTCCAGCCAACATTTAACAACCGTATTTCTAAAAAAAACCCAGGGGGGTCCAGCCAAAATTTCCCAACCGTAATTCTAAGAAAAACCCAGGAGAGGACAGTCAACATGTATTTCTGAAATAACCCAGGGCGGGTCCAGCCAAAATTTCCCTGCCGTACGTCTGAAAAAACCCAGGGGGGTCCACCCAAAATTTCCCAACCGTACTTCTGAAAAAGCCCAGTGGGGTCCAGCCAAAATTTCCGTAGTGTGTTTCCTTGCCGGCAATATGTTTTGCCCTGTAAAAAATTGATGCAGCTGTGGCTCCCTGATTGCCTAGCAGTCCTCCCCCCACCTCAGAAACTGCAAAACCACTTGCTGCCACATTCATGATATTTTGCACTCAGCAATTGTGCCTCTTATCCCCCTTCAGCCGAGGAGATTTTTGTTTCTGGGGTCACATTGGCACACTTTTTTGCACAAAATACAGTCCCAAACGGACGCCGGGTTTTGGACAGAACCGGCGTTCCTAAACACCGGGTTTAGGACAGAACGGCGTCCGGAAAACCCGTGGGGGGGGAAAACCGGTTCTGTCCTGAACCCGGCGTCTCAAACGCCGGGTTAATTGAGCATTTGGGTCCGGGGAATATTTTTTTTCATGCGGCGAATAAAAATTTTTTGGTACTTGTCTGTTATCGCACGACGCACCCCCCCCTTTTGGTTATCGCACGACGCCCTTGGAACGGCCAGAATGCTTTCCCTTGGGGTCTCTTTCAACCGTTTTGGGTGGTTTTTGTGGTTATTTTGAAGGAGAGGCCCTGCCGTACCCCTTGGCACACACAACGGGGAAACCCAAAGGCGGCAGACCAGCAGGGAAAAAGAAAGATAAAGGCCGCCGACCATTTGGCCCGGAAGGGGGATTTGCCATCCCTGAAAGAACATGGAGAAACAAGGACATTTGCCTAAATTTGGCCGAACTCGAAATGGGGCGAAAAGTTCACAACGACAGGTCCTAACCCTAACCCCATTCCTCCCAATAACCCAATACAGTCACCGGAAGAGGAAAGGAAGGCGTCGTGCGATAACCAAAAGGGGGGGGGTGCGTCGTGCGATAACAGACAAGTACCAAATTTTTTGCCCTCTCTCTAAAGGAATTTCTGGCCCCTCCCTATTTGCCCAGGTTTTGAATAGTGCTGAGCTCTTAATGGGTGCACGTAATGGACGTTGGAAAAGAATAGAACTGCGAATTTCGCAGAGATTCACATCATTTTTTTTTTTCGGTTTTTCGACTTTTTTGACCTGTAGCCCGCCAAATGCCTGCCCTGAAATTCGTGGTCATGAACACATTTTCCATGAGGGCATTTGTGGCAATGACACGTTTTCCATTACGGCATCTGTGGCAATGACACGTTTTCCATTACGGCATCTGTGGCAATCAAGTGTAAGATGGAAAAAGTGCTAGCATGAAAATTCGGCGACAGGTTGAGAGGCCGGGGTGGTCCTCAACGGGTGAGGCGGGTTGGGGCACTCTACAACACAGGAAACGACCAGAAGTTGCCTTGGAGCACAACGACAAGCAGTGGGAGACATCACGGAAGACGACACGCTTTACACAAAAAAGAGCCATATTTTGGTGGCCGCTGCAAATCTTGGCAATGAAAATGATATGCCAAACCGCAGGCGTCACACAGAACTTTGTTCAGCTCGACACAATTTGGATTTTTGGGAATGGCAACACCACAAAAACCACATTTGTCCTGTTTTATAGGCAGTCGGGACACAGCACGAGGCACAGGGGTTGGTCAGGAGGGGAAGGCACTACGGAGCCGCTAGGCGCAGGAGCGGAATGTTGCTCGGCGGAAGGCAACATAACTCCCTCGGGCGTGGTTTTGCGGAATGCCCGAGCGACGGCATTCACGTATGTATGAAAAGAGGTTGCCGAACGATTCCCTGAAACGAACATAGTTCCCGACTGCTGCTCACGTTGAGCCACACATTGTTCAATGACGGTCGCCTCATCGAACAACAGGCTGGTTCCAGCTCCCATCCTGTCCAAGCAACAAAGAAATCATCCAGCTCAGGATAAGATGCTTGCCGATGTTGACACAGTTTGGCGAACTCCAAACAGGAGCTTTGGCAGGGGGGGGGGGGTCCCGAGGTCAGTTTTTTTTGCATTTTTTGGCACTTTTTGCTGTACTGTCTCAACACAGGGGGGGGAGGGCCTGGGGTCCCAACTGTACTGCCAACCCCCCCCTCAAAAATTGGCCAAAAACCGGCGCGAAGGCGCCGGAAAAAATTTTTGGGCCTTTTTTTTGGTCCAAAAAGGCCATTTTTGGTGTCAAAATTTTCATCTGTCTCGGACCGTTCGGCACCAGGGGGGGGGGTCCCAAAAATCCCAACTGTACAGGGGGGGAGGGGGGGGGTCCCAAAAAACCCCAACTGTACTGCCGTCGCCCCACAGTTGGCAACAGCAGCAAGCTCTGCACCTACGGTGCCAGACTTTTTCTTCGTGTTGCCCTGTGCCAGCAAGGTGCCATGAAGGGGGTCAACCGAGGGGCTTCTTGGCATCTTGCTGGTATACCGCAAGAGCAGCCAGGAACAGTTCCGTCCTAGGGGAGGTAGCAAAAGACCATTCACGAAGTTTGCCGTGCGTTCAGCCATAGTGGAGGGCTGCGAGAAAAAGGGGGGGTACCACATTTTCCATTACGGCATCTGTGGCATTGACACGGTTTCCATTACGGCATCTGTGGCAATGACACGTTTTCCATTAAGGCATCTGTGGCAATGACACGTTTTCCATTAAGGCATCTGTGGCAATGACACGTTTTCCATTACGGCATCTGTGGTAAGGCACGTTTCCATTAGGTCACCCTTTTTTCGGTCCGAATTTCACATTTTCGCGTTTTTTGACCCCTGGCGTGAATCATGACCACGAATTTCAGGGCTGGCATTTGGCGGGCTCTGAACATGTTTTTAAACAAATTGTGGCTGACCCAGATTTCAGGGTTCGGGCCCCCTGCTGAACACGTTTTCAGGCTGAAATCTGGGCTCAGCCACAATTTGTGTGTAGAAAACGCTCATTTTCGGCTCTAAAACAGTTTTTCCATGACCGGAGGCCAAAAAACATGGTTTCGGGCCAAATAAATTTTTCGGACTGTTTGACCCGTTTTTGACCCAAAGTCAATGGGTTTCGGGCCCAAAACGGGGTCCTAGGCGGTAGACTGGGGGGGGGTCCTGGGTGGTCGGCCGACTAGTCGGCCGACCACCCAATTGGTCGGCCGACTAGGCCTGGTCGCAGCTAGTCGGCGAGACAGGGGGGGGTCCTGGGTGGTCGGCGGACTAGTCGGCCGACCACCCACTCTAATGTAGTTACGGGCCAGTTTCGCCGACTTTTTATGAAGAAAATTGTATGCAAACTAGTCGGTGGCTAGTCGGTGGCATAAAAATGGTCTGTGGCGGGTCCCAAACCACCCGGAAATGGTCCGGATGGGGCCAAATAAGTGCCTTACACCAACAGGAACACCCTCAGATGGAAATTTTTGGTCGGTGGGGGTCGGTGGGCCCTTGATGGGGTCCGGAGGGGTAAAAAACCAATGACGAAACAGGGATTACATGAAAATCCTTTAGAAATGCAAGCATTCTGCATCAGGACAGGCTGAAAACTCCCCCCTCCACCCCCACCCGAGCCCAGATAACAAAATCCCTTCTATGTTGGCAACATACTCGGGGGCTAAGTCGTTTTTGTGGCTCACTTTGGCATAGGCGGGGGGGGCTCCGCCCCCCCGCACCCCCCCCCTCAAATAACAAAATCCCTTCTATGTTGGCAACATACTCCGGGGCTAAGTCGTTTTTGTGGCTCACTTTGGCATAGGCGGGGGGGCTCCGCCCCCCCGCACCCCCCCTCAAATAACAAAATCCCTTCTATGTTGGCAACATACTCCGGGGTTAAGTCGTTTTTGTGGCTCACTTTGGCATAGGCGGGGGGGCTCCGCCCCCCCCCCTCTACTACAAAAAAGAGGTGTCGGACGCCGGTTCTGTCCAAAGCCCGGCGTTCCAAACGCCGGTTCCGTCCGAAGGACGGAACCGGCGTTTGGAACGCCGGGCTTTGGACAGAACCGGCGTCCGACACCTCTTGTTTAAGCCGGCGTTTTAGAGACGCCGGGCTCAGGACAGAACCGGCGTCCCCACCTTCGGCCAAAGGACACTCCCAGGACCAATCTCCGACCACTGATCTGCAATGTCACACCACTTTGCACTTCACCAAATTCCGGCGATCGCGAGGGTATTTCTGGCTGTGTCAATCGTCCAGGTATAAAATCACCCCTCGATCGAAAGCTCTTTTCATCAGACGACTGGCGATCACCACCAAATTCAGCCACGTCGCCTGGAGCTCTTATTTTCTGTCAGTGGGGAATCCTAATTTCACAACTCTGGTGCCCCCCCAAGGCCCTCAGGTCGTTGATTCGAAGAGGAAAAACGTTTCTGTAAGGTTTATTAAGCATCTTAAACCAAAAATCACTGAAAATTGCGACAAATTTCGACTCAGATTCTGGCCGATCCGACGATCGCGAGCGTATCTCGGGCTGCGTGCAACGTTAGGGTACCAAGTTACCCCTCGATCGAAAGCTCTTTTCAACAGACGACCAGCGGTGCTCATCAGATCTTTCCACGCTGCACGGTACTCTATTTCCAAATCTGGGCCAATTTTCACCAAATTTGGATATCCACCCTAGCGGTCCCCAGATGGCAAAATTCATTGTCCTTGATGGTTGAAACACTCATACCAGCACCTTAGGGCCACTTTTGGGCACTTTTGGTGACATTTTTAGGAATGAAAATCGGACGCCGGGCTTTGGACAAAGCCGGCGTTCCTAACGCCGGGCTTTAGGACAGAACCGGCGTCCGGAAGCCCGTGGGGGGGACGCCGGTTCTGTCCTGAGCCCGGCGTCTCAAACGCCGGCTTAAATAACAAAATCCCTTCTATGTTGGCAATATACTTGGAGGGCTAAGTCCTTTTGTGCAAAATTTGACTAATATTGACTTATATACAACTTCTTTTGCCAAAAGTGGCCCAAAATGGACATTTTCCCCAATTTTTTTGCATATTCACCCCCGATTGGGGGGTTCTGGAGCCATTTGGGTGGGTTTTGACTGGTTTTGGGGTGATTTGGACAAAATTTTTTCTCGGGGGGGGGGGCTTAAAAGTCGGCGAAACTGGCCCGTAACTACATTAGAGTGGGTGGTCGGCCGACTAGTCGGCCGACCACCAGGACCCCCCCCCCTGTCTCGCCGACTAGCTGCCGACCAGGCCTAGTCGGCCGACCAATTGGGTGGTCGGCCGACTAGTCGGCCGACCACCCAGGACCCCCCCCCCAGTCTACCGTTTGCCACTCCAAAACGGGGTGCTGGGGGGTCGAAAACCCCTCATTTTAGGGCTCGAAAACAGGTTTTCCGAGTCCAGGAGGCCAAAAAAAAACATCGTTTTGGGCCAAAAAATTTTTTCGACCTTTTCACCCAAAAAGGGCCAAAACTGTACAAAATGGCCAAAATTGGCCAAAAATTGGCCGTAATAACTCGGGCTAGGCGGGGAGTTGCGGGGAAATCAAAATGCTGTTATAATCGTGGACTGAGGCCCGTCGCCTGCCCTGTATATCGTGGATAGGAACACGAAATACAGTGCAGGTGCAGACCCCCCCCCCCGACGCCTGCACTGTATTTCGTGGACTGAGTCCACGAAATACAGTGCAGGCGCCTGGTGGAAGAAAATATTCCCCAATGCATTTGGAAACCGGGTGCTATTTTTTACACACAAAGTGTGGCTGAGCCCAAATTTCAGCCTGTAACCGTGTTTAGAGGCCCGGCGCCTGCCCTGTATTTCGTGGCTATGAACACGGAAAACAGGGCATATTTTCTTAACCCGGCAATATGCCCTGTTTTTCGTGGTAAGGTGAACACAAAAAACAGGGCATATTGCCGTGTTCAGGGTTTTCTCCCAAAATTTAAGACCTTTCAAACAAAGAACAGAATTGTTTTTGAAACCGTGTATTGGGGCTCTGGCTTCACGCCCGAACCGGCGTTCTGGACGCCGGTTCGGCGCAGAAATTTCTGCGCCGAACCGGTGTCCAGAACGCCGGTTCGGGCGGGAAAACGGCGTCCTGGGGACCGAAAATGAAAAGTGCCAAAAAGTGTCCAAAATGGTTTGTAGACATGAGGCAATCATATCTGAGCACTTTTTGGGGGGTATTTGGCCAGAAATTGGGGTATTTTGTGCAACAATTTCCATTTGGCCAAATCTGGGGATTTTCTGAAATAGAATACCATGCAGCAGGGCTGAAATCTAAGGCCATCTAAAACCCTTGAGAAGGGTTATCGATCAAGGGGCAACATGGCAGGTGAACAGTGGATTTTGGAATTTGCGAAAAGGGTCCAAAAATCGTAATTCTGAAAAAACCCAAGGGGTCCAGCTAAAATTTCCTAACCATAATTCTGAAAAACCCAGGGGAGGGTCCAACCAATTTTGAAAACACCCACGGGGGCCAAAATTTCCCAACTGTAATTAACATTCCCAACAATTTTGAAAAATTCCCGGGGGGTCCAGCCAAAATTTCCCAACCGTGAGTCTGAAAAAACCTAGGGGTGGTCCAACCAAAAAATTTTCCAAATCGTAATTCTGAAAAAAAAACCTTTCGATTGATGGGTAACCTGGCATCAGACGGATGAAAACTTCAATCGGCGATCGACATGGCCATGAACCCAAAGCATCCCAAAAATGCCCAAAAATGTTCAGAAACTGGGTATTTAGGGCGAAATTGGCCTTTTATTCCTTGAACGCCGGTTCGGGCGTGAAGCCAGAGCCCCTAATCCACGGTTTCAACAACTGTGTCCAGAACGCCGGTTCGGGCGTGAAGCCGTGTTCCAGAACGCCGGTTCGGGCGGCAGCCCGAACCGGCGTTCTGGAACACGGCTTCACGCCCGAACCGGCGTTCTGGACACAGTTTTCGTATCAGAATCACTTTGAATTTCTTCGAAACCGAGGAGAGCACACAGATGATGGAATGGCACACGAGGAGGGACGAAGTCGGAGCACGACCAGTGCAACGACGAACAGCGCTGCGCTGTGGATGATTAGATGGGGACACTAACGGGGTTTGCACGAGTGACACACCCACGATCCATGTTTGGGCTCGTGGCACAAATTCACGCAACGCCAATGGTAAGACAATGAACACACGTCACATCGCACATGATTCATATCACGACACGGAGAGCGTGGGGAACAACCACACCACATCGGGCACAGGTGGGGGCGGCTGACACAAGACGGCGCTTTTTGGAGGGAGGGGCGGTGGTGGAAGTGGAGACCGCCAACAGAGGGAAAGACAGAGGGCAAGTCGGAGAGGTCCTGTGCCACCTCTGCCCCCTCCTTTTTTTTTCATTTTCCAGGACGCCGTGGCCATGGTTTGGGGCATTGGGACATCATTTTCATTCACTGGTTCCTTACCACGAAAAAACAGGGCATATTTTGTTAACCCGGAAATAGGGCGTATAACGGGTCAAGGGCGCCTTCGGCGCCCTTGACCCGTTATACGGCCTGAATACGGGTTATGCCCACAATTTTTATATAGAAAACGTGTTCAGCCAGGGGGCCCCGAAGGGGGGCCCCCTGAACATGTTTTCAGGCTGAAATCTGGGCTCAGCCACAATTTGTTTGAAAACGTGTTCATGACCACGAATTTCAGGGCAGGCATTTGGCGGGCTGAACACGTTTTTAAGGCCCCGGGCGGATTCCTGGGGGTGACCATCCTGGGGGTGATGCCGACCTGGTCGGCCCGACCACCTGGTCGGCCCGACCAGGTCGGTAACTACCCCTGGGGTGATACCGACCAGGTCGGTATCACCCCCAGAAATCTGCATTACCCCCCCCTGGAAATTTAAGCCCCCCCCCCCCCAGGTTTCCAAAAGACGAGATCAACATGCACCCGAAAAGGGTTGGCAGATAAAAGGGGTTTATTTTGTTAATGAAAGGGATAGGGTTAGGTGGACTTGCACCCGAAAAGGGGTTGGCAGATAAAAGGGGTTTATTTTGTTAATGAAAGGGATAGGGTTAGGTGGACTTGCACCGAAAAGGGGTTGGCAGATAAAAGGGTTTATTTTGTTAATGAAAGGGATAGGGTTAGGTCGACTTGCACCGAAAAGGGGTTGGCAGATAAAAGGGGTTTATTTTGTTAATGAAAGGGATAGGGTTAGGTCGACTTGCACCGAAAAGGGGTTGGCAGATAAAAGGGGTTTATTTTGTTAATGAAAGGGATAGGGTTAGGTCGACTTGCACCCGAAAAGGGGTTGGCAGATAAAAGGGGTTTATTTTGTTAATGAAAGGGATAGGGTTAGGTCGACTTGCACCCGAAAAGGGGTTGGCAGATAAAAGGGGTTTATTTTGTTAATGAAAGGGATAGGGTTAGGTCGACTTGCACCCGAAAAGGGGTTGGCAGATAAAAGGGGTTTATTAAAGTAATTTTTGAATGTCCACTCCAACAGCTTGTGCACAGTGGCTCACACTTCTTTCGTACCAATGGTATGTGCTGGCGACGCACCAGCCTGCCGCACTTATGTGTGTAAGTGTGGCATGGAGAAGGGATTTCATTTACGTGTGTGAGGAGTGTTTTAAGACAGGAGTGGTGACATCTGTTCAGTCATCCTGGCTTTGGTGCAGGGTTGGTTGTTGTCTTTGGTTGATTGTACGAGGCCAGCCATCGTTCGATGTTGATTGGCCGTTGATTGTTCCCCCCAGCCCGAATTCCCCGATTTTAAATGCTCCAGCTCATTTTTAAACCTGTCCGTCTCCCCTGCTGAATTAAAAAAATGCCAATCCCAGCCCCCCCCCCAATTTATGTTTTTAACAACCTATGTATCCCTGCCCCCCCTCTAAATGCCCCCCCTGCCGAATTAAAAAATAACCAATCCCTGCCCCCCCGAATTTTTGTCTTAAACAACCTATCCTGCCCCCCCCCCCCAAATGCCAATTTAAACGGCTGTGACAATTGTTCCCCTCCCCCTGATATTCGAATAAAACACTGCCCAATTATGGGAACGAAAAGTGAAAAAATTCAATCCGAAAAATATTCACGGTGCACACGCGATACAAGTGAGGATGCTTCTGAAAGCCGGCATACATAGCAAATCATTTGCTGGTACACCAGCGTGGAGGGCATATCCGGCCATCCAAGAGGGATTGTGCTGCCTCATCTGCTGCAGCAGATGGGCAGGTGGGGTCACCACCACAGGGTGCACCCCATCCACAGTCCAGTTCCATTCCACCAGTTGTCCATTTCCAAGTAGGGGAAGTAGGGGGACATTTTTACCTTACTTAAATTGACCTATCAAACGAAGGGGGGGGCTTAATTTTCCAAAGGGGGGGGGTAATGCGGATTTCTGGGGGTCGGGCCGACCAGTCGGCCCGACCCCAGAGGTCGGAATCCCACCAACAGGGGTCGGGCCGACCACAGGTCGGGCCGACCAGGTCGGCAACACCCCAAGGATGAGCACCCCCAGGAATCGCACGCCGCCCTATTTTGAAGTGAGCTCTGAATCTTTGACCGGCCAGTGCCCACCGTCGATCCACAGTTGCCTGATCTGGGCAGCGCCCTCAACCAACAAACTGGGATCAATCATCCAGCCGGCCCAGGCAACAAAAAGTTATCCAAATCATCGTACACTGCCTGTAGGTCTTGACAGATGGAATTCCATCAGATTTTGCTGTTGCTTGTTGGAGCAAAGTCCCGTGAACCGGATCGACGACAGGTGGGTTCCTCCTGTCATCGATGATTTTCTCCAACACGGCCAAAAATTCCAGGTTTTCGGGGGACGAGGGAGCATCCTATCCATAATAATAGCCGCGCGCTTTTCCATTAGCAAAGAAAGAGACATAGGGTTTCAGTCCATGAAATACAGTGAAGGCGCTGACCCCCCCTCCCCCCCGACGCTGCACTGTATTTCGTGGACTCAGTCCACAAATTACAGTGCAGGCACCTCGTGGACTGAATTTTTTTCCAAAAAACGCTCTCAAAACCACCCCCCGCAATGCGTGAAGCCAATTTACGATATACAGGGCAGGCGCCGGACCTCTAAGTCCACGATTATTATATCGAGAACTGTGTCCAAGACACCGGTTCGGGCGTGAGCCGGTGACTAGGACACCGGTTCGAGTGTGTGAGACTGGTGTGAGACTGGTAACGTTTTTCTGGGTGACCACAAACTCCTTATTTGCCATTGGGGTGTGAGGTGCAGATGCACAAACATTTTAAGGGAAATTGGTTGTAACGTGACCCCCCCCCTATATGGCACCCCAGGGAGCGTTTTGACCCCCCCCCCAGCGACAATTAGGGGTGGGTGACAATTAGGGGTGGGGTTACTCAATTCACCCTACATGTCCATGGGTCCATTGGCCCCCACCCCTAATTGTCGCCCCCCAAGGGGGGGGGCGACAATTAGGGGGGTGACATATAGGGGGGGGGTCACGTTATTAACGCCGCCTCTTGGCGGGCGGCACCCCCTTTTTTGGCCAATGAGGGAGGGAAATGCCACCCGGGCCACATGTTTTAGAATAACAAACCCCGGAAATCAGGGATTTTCTTTTGTCGGGTTTCACAAAACGGAAAGGCCTGAAACAGGCCTTTTGAGTGAACGACACTGCACGTTCGTCAACCAGAATGATCTGTGATTTGTCAACACCAGATGATATTATCCATTTTATGTCCCAGATCACCTGGTGATGAACCACACAGCTTTTTTCCTGAATGCTGGGAAATCATGTGATAGATTTGTGGGGTTTCTTGAAAAGCAACAATTTTTCCGGAAATAGCATTTTTGAATTTTCAGGTGAACAAGTTTGGTTTGCTACATAGGATGGGGATGTCCAGGACCCCCTTGTCTGGTTCCACAGCTGGTATTTTTAAAAAAACCCGAAAAACCTTTTTGTTTTTTTATTGAGTTTTTTGAAGGTTATCACAGAGCCCCAAATGTTTTTGAAAAGCAGTGCGTCCTGTCACATTCTAAGGCTGCCTCGATTAATCGGATTAATCGATTAATCGTTCAGGGGGGGGTGATTAATCGTTCAATCGGCCGGGGGTCAATTAATCGAAATTAATTGGTCTCCAAAGCAAAAAAACAACAATTGGACATGGAAATGGGACCACAGGAGCACAATTTCTCCTCAAAGACACCGGAATGGAACAATGGAGTACATGCACAAAGGCAAAACTCTGGATGAGAAATCATTTGCAAAACACTGTTTCTAACAAATGTCACTCAACCTTGACAGGAGCAGACAGGGTCATCAACCGAGGGATGTTCATACGAACACACATGAGGGCTTTCACGGACGTGTCATCCAAAGAAGCTCGCAAATCACTATGGAGCAAACTCTGGTTCGAAAAACTTCGTTCAACAGATGCCTCAGACGGAGCCAAGCCAAAATTGTGAGGCACACTTTGGCCAAAATTGGCACATGCAAAGCAATCCCCTCCCAAAACTGGATTGGTGCTGGCACAGGTCGGGTGGTGATTGCCAAAGGACCACTTCGTGTCACCCATTGACCAACCTGAATTTTCAATTGAGGGAGAACGTCATCCCCATACCCAAACTTTTTCAACAAAGGCACACAGTATGAGGTCAGAGCGGCATTAAGTTTGTTCCGGTCAGAGGTGTTCCAAGCAGCCAGGTCAGCTTCAGGGTGAAACGCCCGCGCCAAAAGATAAGGCGTACTCGAAAAGTGCTTCCCGCACCGTTGATGGTGACACCCATTTTTTTAACCAAGGGCAGAAGGTGGCAGAAGAGTTCAGAGGCCAAAAAATGAGGCATGCATCCGACTGGCACCCATTTCTTCACCGAGTTCTGACCCACCGCTTTCAAAAAAGGGGGTGGTCCCAGGGATTGTAGTGCTGGGCAGTTGAACGTGCTGAAGTCCGACTGGTTGCTCCAATGGGTGCGTACAATCTCGATGTGGCTGTGAGATGAGGAAATTTTTTCAGCCCCTCTCTCCCCCAACCATGACGAAGTTCCCGTAGAAAAAGTGAACGGAATAAATTGACCAAATACAGTATACACGCAAACACACGCACACACACCCACACCCACACACACACACACCGTGTGACTGTTTCCACAGTGGCTGGGTCGGCCTCCACCGCCTCAGTGGCATCAGCAAGGGGCCAAAACCAGGCTGAATTTGACAATCCTGGGGGGGGTACCAACGTCAGCTACAAATCCGGCCTGACCTCAAACGCTCCACACACTTTTCCACAAGAGCCCAATCAGAGGACCCAGGAGGTTGCGGTACCACCAAGTTGATGTAATCTTTCAGGCGAACAAGCACTTCCATTGCGTAAATTTTTGTGGACCATCTGAAACAAATCATTGTGAAAACAGTCCCACACACAAAAAACACCTGGTTTCCACGGGTTTAATCGGCAACTTGCCTTCCCCTTTCCCAGCAGCCTTTTGCACCTCCTTCAACTTTATCTGCAAATCTCGGTCCTGCAACTTGTCATGGAGGACGTCCATTGTCTGGGTCGCACTGCGCACCAATGGTGTGTCCTCCAAATCACCAAGCAGCAGCTTAAAAAAAAAGGTCAAAAATTTGTGGGAGAAAACTGGACACCTGGAATGTGTGAGCAGCACATCGCAAAGCAGGACACGATGGGTCTTGACTTTCAACTCTGAAAAAGGTGAAAAAAAGGAGCCATTTTGGCAAAAAAAAAAACCAAACAAACCTTGCAAGAGCATTCTGAACAGGACTGGCATTATCCCCAACCACTCCGGACACGATAATGCCATGGCTCTCCAATAGCATTTTGGCCTTCTCCAAGGCTGGGAGGATAAGGTCACCCACGTTTCCCATGAGCTCAACACTGTCCAGGAAATACGCTTTTCCTTTACACAAGAAGTTGATGTTGTACATCTTCCTAAAGATCATAAATGAAGATTTTGCAATAAAATTGTGAGGACACCTGTGTCTTGTGTTTGTCCAACCATCAACAGCCAACACCCCCACTGCTTCCCAATTTCGAGAAACATCATGTCCTCCACCTTTTGGGCCAACTTCTTCATTTCATCACTCAGTTCTTCCCGGGTGAAACCCAATGGGATACAAGGTCCAAATTGGACCTTGAAAAGGGGGTCTTCGATAAGCCGATAAGCGAGAGCATTGCATGCCCAAATTGCGCAGCAAATTTCTTTTGACGAAAAGTGAGCTTTCACCCCCTCAGCCGTATTCCGTTTCAGCAATGCAGTGCTGATCTTTGTTTGTCCTGGAACAGACCCAGAAAGAAACAAATAAAAAAAAACTCCCAAAGGAACACCTTTTGGCCCCTGGCACACAAGCTGATGTTGTGATCTCAGATGGCTTATCATATTTGTTGTGTTCCCATGGTATTTCAACTTCCCAGAAATTTCACGTCGAGTTTCCGGACACGCTTGACAAATCACATGATGGGATCATCCTTCACTCGCTTGAAATATTCCCAAGCCCAAGATGTTGTTGTCATTAAAAACAAGAAATCCTGTGGGGTGGTAAGGAGGCATTTTGTGGCACAATTTACCGGCAAAAAAAAAACGTCATTTGTGACACAATTTGCTGACAAAAAGCCCCAGTAATGACTCCCATTTGAACAAAAGCCCTTTGAAAATCCTTTACGGCCATTAATCGTTCGGAATCGTTCGGACCCCCCCGATTACAGCCGGCGCCCCTATTTTTTGAAACGTTTTGACACATTCTTGAAACGTTTTGACAAAGCTTTTGAAATATTTTGACGGTATTCAGGAAATGTTTTGACAAGGTTTTTGGACGTTTCTGTGCGCAATTTTTGAAATACTTTGACAAAATCTTTGAAATGTTTTGACAAAATCTTTCAAACAAAT
Organism: Euglena gracilis; assembly: GCA_900893395.1. Lineage (NCBI taxonomy): Eukaryota > Euglenozoa > Euglenophyceae > Euglenales > Euglenaceae > Euglena > Euglena gracilis. The sequence goes on from CAAHFI011083114.1 coordinate 17,835, forward strand.
TTGACAAAATCTTTGAGACTTTTTGACAAATTTTTGGTGCATTTCCATGTCATTGTATGACCAATGTCTGTCCCGCAGGATGCCTCGTCTGAGCGTACCAGGCATTTTTCTTAAGGGATTGCAGTACCCCCCGGGGGGGGCTGGACTGCAGCTAGTCCAAATTTGGCTAGTGGGATTTCTAGCAGACCCCCCCGGGGGGGTCTGCTAGCAGGGCTAGCTAGTGGAAATTTTTTTTCCAGTGACCGGCGCGAAGTGGCGGAAATTTTTTTTGGGACCCCAAAATGGCCAAAAATGCCCGTTTTTGGCCATTTTTGGGAATTCTTGGAAACAAAATCAGCCAAAAACCTGTTAAAAACCTCATTTTTCCAGTCCGGGGGACCCCGGACCCCCCCCCCCCCGGGGGGAGGGAGGGTCTTGCTAGTCCACTTTTTCCAGTGTCTAGCCGATTGGCTAGCCAGTACCCCCCCCCCCGGGTCCTTAAGCAAATACCTGGAGCGTACCTGCCCACATACTCTCCTCATTTGGGGAACTATTTGTTTATTGTCAATGGAGCTAGGGATTGCTCCCCCTCACTTACCATCCCCCCAAAAGGTCAATTTTTTTTCCGGCGCTTCGCACTGAAAAAGTTTAGCATTTTTGACCAAATTTTACCAAAAAGTGCTTGAAATGGCACTTCGGTCGATTTGAGTCCCTAAAAATGGCCCTTTTTGACCGCGCATCTGTAGAAGAGGGAGGAGGCATTCCACTTTCATCAGTTTCCATCCACCATTTCACATTCTTTGTTGGTGTAGTCTATTTTAAGATTAACATCCTGTAGCACAATGAACGTGACTCTTCTCACATTCCACCAGTGACAAATGTCCCCCCCAGAAAATGCGGATGCCCAAAAATCGCGCCCACAATGGATCAAAGATTTTGTCCAGAACGCTTCAAAAATTTTGTCAAAATATTTCTGGAATTGGTCAAAATCTTCCTAAAATTTTGTCAAAAATTCCAAAGATCTTGTCAAAAAAATTTCAAAAATTGAGTTAAATTCATGTCAAAGATTTTGTCATTCTTGACTCAAGAATACGGGCGTTAGCTGTAATCGGCAATAATCGTTCGGTACCCGTCGATGGGATTAATCGGGCAGCCTTACACATTCGCAGTTGCCTCTGGCTTTGCATGATGTGCAGTGATCGCAAAGCTGTTTTTTTCCCAAAAAAGTTCGATGTGAACACAAAATGCTGCTTTAGGAAGACTTTGGGAAGAGGTTGCTTGTGCCCTGGACTTGCTGTCAGAGAAAAATTTGGAAGCTAATGCAAAGTGTGGCCATCTGTGTGAATGTATTGAATATTGCAGTTGCGAGACACTGAGGAACAGCTTTTGAGAAGTCGTTGGATTGATTCCTTCGCCTCCCACATTTGTGAAACTTTGAGAGCCAGCTTTGCCCCGCCTATTGGGTGTAAGATGCGAAGTCATCTTGTACGATCAATATGCAGACTCTCCGAAGACATTCTCACCAATTCCATTTGAATTTTAGCATCTGCTTTGGTTCAGATTGTTTTTGGACAGGTTTCCTGCAAGGATATCCATCAGGGCCTAAGTTTCATGGGCCAGAGGGTCAATTATTCATGTCCCCGGGGCCCTATAGAAATGTCCTCCATTCTCCCATTTCCTGCTTGGCGGGGGCCAACGAAATGTCCGGCCGGGTCCAACAATTAACCGGCATTTGGGACGCCGGTTCAGGACAGAACCGGCGTCCCGGCCCCAGGCGGATAATTGGCTATGACGATCCTGGAGGTGTTACCGACCTAGGTTGGCCCGACCAATTGGTCGGCCTGACCATGGTCGGGCGACCTAGGTCGGGCCGACAAGCCAATTACCACCCCCCCCATATTGTCCCCCCCCATATTCCCCCCCCCCCATATTGTCCCTCGGCCCCGGCCGACGGGGGGTTTTTTTGGTTCTCGGCCAATGAAATTCCTTGGTACCCCCATATTGTCCCCCCCCCCATATTGTCCGGTCGGGCCTCCCGGGGGAGGTCGGTGGGACAATAAGGGGGGGGGGGTGGTAACGCGCATTACCATCCCCCCCATTATGTACCTCCCCCCGGGAGGCCGAAATTGGGGGGGAGTACATAATGGGGGGGAGGTACCCAGGTCCCATTCCCAGACCCGACCGAACAGCCAAAAGGGTCATTTTTGGCAACTTTTTGGATGTTCGCAATAAATGGTCAATTTTCAGCACATTTGCCAAATGTCACTTTTTTGAAAACGTCCCAAAAACGTCGATTTTGAAGCACTTTTTGGGAAATTCTTTAGAAAAGGTGTTATGACAGTGAGCTACCATCCCCCCCATTATGTTACCTCCCCCCCAGGGGGTACATAATGGGGGGTACATAATGGGGGGGGGATGGGTACCCCCCCCCTTTTCAAAATTTTCAAAGGAATTTTGACTATAGGTCGGTATAGGTCGGGCCGACCATGGTCGGCCCGACCTGTTGTTACCGACCATTATGGTCGGCCCGACCATGTTGGAGGTCGGGCCGACCCATATGGTCGGTAGAAACGACCTCCCATGGTTTTCCATTTCAGAAGCATAAAAACCCTTGGCCAAAACC
>CAAHFI011083798.1:0-11017 GCA_900893395.1 Euglena gracilis
TGGGGGAAAATACGTGCCACTTCATAAATGGGACCCTGCCCCCCACAATAAATCTTGCTGAAAATGCATGCCGTTGGCAAAAACTGTGGGGAGTCTTGAGAAAATTCCAGATAATTCTGGGTCCTCATCGTATTTTGTGCTGAAATTGGACAGGTTGATTGTTAAAAATCTTCTCGAGTCCGAAAATTCAGTGGTAACCCATGAAAATCTGCTGGGAATTCACTTTTCTGAAGAATCTGTGGTGATGCGACAAGTAAATTTGGCAAGAAAGATTTTTCTGAAAAATCTGCAGATGGAATGCATTGTGGCACTGAAATTCTCCCACATGACACTTCTGAATGCCTACAATTCTTCGGGTTCTTTAGCAGCCTTAGGGCTGTGGTTGGGGGTTGTATGCTGACACACCATTTTCGTGAGTTGTGTGTGTCCACAGCTTCTGTACCGCGCAACTTCAAAACCACTCACATTCGACAACGTCTTTGTTGTTGCTTCAGCTTGAACATTCTTTCTTGCGTTTCTTCTTTGAATTTCTTGATCTTCAGCTGCCTGGATGGCCTCGCTCTGGCCGGAGGATCCGGGTAGGATCTCCATGAAAACCCTTTCTTGGCTCAATGTTTTTGCGGATCCTTCGGCCTCGGACGTTTTTTGAGACGGCCGCCGGGCTTCGAAGCCAAAATATTCAAATGTTTCTTTTTTGTCCTTGGGCTTTTGCAGTTGAACCTTGAAATTCAAAATTTTATCAAATTCTGGCTCTTGCATGCACAATGAATTGATATTTTTTGTAGGCTTGTACCGGTTCATTGGGTTGGTAAAGAACCCTGTGTGTGAGAGTGAGTTTGAAATTGGTGGGTTCGAGTGGGGACTTTCTTAGGTTAATTAGGGAAAAGTGGCACATCCTGCTGTGGAAAATTGGTCGGCCGGTCTTGAAAATTTCAAAGTATCGGCCCAGCAAGGTCAAAAATTGATTTCAGGCTTTCAGGCCGAACCATAATAATCTGTTCCGTAGGTTAAATTCGACTGAAAACGCAAAAAAATGGTATTTCAGTGTTTTTCGGCCCCACTAAGGCAAGTTTTGGCCAAATTTTGGGACAGGACCCCTTTACAGATTACAGGGGCCGCCAAAGCACCGGCTGGACCCCATGGGGGGTCGAGTCGTACGGGGTAGGTCGTAAGACATGGCTGTCTAAGGTGGAAAGGCTGGTGTGGAGGTAAGTGGGCCCCACATGGAATCTGTGGATTTGGAAATGCTTACAATTATCTGTGGATTCAAAGATTTTACAATTTAATCTCGAGAACCGCCATTCGCCACTTCGCCATGTCGCTGCTGCTGCGTGTGAGTGAGTGAGTGAGTGAGTGAGTGAGTGAGTGAGTGTGTGTGTATTGTGAATTTTCATATCCGGCCCGCTCATTTTTACTTACGTTTTGGACAATTGCTTGGCAATTGTTTTTGTGAACGGGGGTGTGAGCGCGGGCCAGACTTGAGATTTGTTTTCCAGCAAGATTTGCCAGATAAAATTAGGACTTGCCTTACAGAGATCTTGGGTAATTACATTTTTCATGGGCAAGCTGGCAAACCGTGTACAAGTTTGTGTTGGACTCTGAAGTGTATTCAAGTATCAAGCCTTGCCTTCTGTGGTGCTGTGTGGGGAAGGTTGGAAAGAGAACCCCTGAAAATGCAACCCTCCAGATGACCCGTGCTTTGCATGATTTGTTCAGGCAAATTCTGGAGGGGAAACGAGTGCAAGTTGGGGTATGGTCCAGTGTGTCCAGGTATTTCCACCACACCAGACTTCTGGCCAAACCAACTTTTCTGCCTTTTGCAGGCAGGGGGTCCCTGGACCTTTCGTTTTGATTAATTGGGGCTACCAGGCCCCAATTGCTTTCAATCCGGCGAAAAATATTAAATAGTGGTCCACGTGATGTTGGCGTAATATCCCCGGCATTGTCCAGTGGACAGCAGTGAATGGACTCCGGAAGCTTCCCAGTGAGGCCACCTGTCCACAAATTGTGGTACTTCTGTTTGCTGCCTGGGGAGGCAAACAAATCTGGTTCCTGGTTATGAAGTCCCTGAAGTGCTGCTTTAGGTAGTGAAAAAGTTGGGGGTCCAGTGAATAATCACCCCTGTCCATCTCCCTCCTGCTTATGGGGTCTGCAATTCCTTGGATGGGATCCAATTAGCTGGAGATTTATTATTTCACCATGCGTCACTTGAAAAAAGGACTTAGCATTGATTTGAACGGGTCTTTTCTTCCACTCCCTCTGTCAGGTAATAGTAAAGTGCGTGGTTGTCCACTGAAAGGGACACTGTTTCCCCAGGTTTGCTTAAACCTTGTACAATATTTATTGCAGCCCTCAGCTCTTTGAAATTGGTGTGAAAAATGGAGTTTTATCTCCAAATTTCTTGCACAATTTTTCGTGTGCGAATTTCCAGCCCCCCTCCCAGGTATGGGTGCTTGAAGCTGAATGTGACTCCCTTGACGTGTTGTGTGGAAAGGTCTGCCCACTCAGGTGTCTAATTATGTCCGGGGAAATGGGGAGTTGTGAATCCCAGGGGGCTGTTGAGTTTTTGATAAAAAAACATTGCCAGGAGACTGTGAAAGCCCTTTAAAAGGGTGGGGCCATTTGGTTGCACCTTACTTGGCCAAAAATGGCAGCCAGTTGTCTCTTTGACATGTAATTCTTTTTGAGAAACTTGTCCAACTCCTTTTTTTTAGTCTTTATTTTCTGGGGTAGGGCACTTGAAAGTTTTCTTCCTGAAAGTCCAGTTGAAAACTCAGGGGATTTATGACATGGGTGGGGTGCAGGGGGGCCTTTTTTCATTGTTTTTGTATCTTGATCTGGTAAAATCCTCACCAATCTGTTGAGATGATTTTGCAAAAGAATTTTGGTGGGGGCCACTGACAAAATGTCGTCCACGCATATGAACACCTGTCTGCCCCTTTTTTCCATAGCTTTTTTTTAAATGTCTTTATGACTCCCATGAAAATTTGGGGCATGACATTTAGGCCAAAACAGCGTGTTTGGAACTCACAAGTCTGTCCACCACTTCGTGTCTTAAAAATGGCCTTAGAGCCTGGCTCACTGGGATGTGACAGTGTGCATCTTTGAGGTCTATTTAGGCAGCCCAATGGCCCTTTTCCAGAACCAGAAAATTATGCTGGATGTGATCTAGATCGAATCGTATCACTTAGACTTGTTTATTTAATTCACTGCAGTTGCTTATTAACCTCCATTTTGTTAGCCCCCTCCTGGTTTTGAAATTAAGAAACCAGGTGATATAGTGTCAGGTGTTCAAATTTTCCACCCATTTTACTGAACGGGATGTCTCTTAATCCTGCAGAATGCTTTCTGTCTGGTTAAGTTCCTAGTTACAATTCTGGTGGGTTTTCCCAGGAGGGCTGAATGTACTTTCTGATCAGTTGACGTGTTGTTGGGGGCATTTTTCTGCCACCATTTGATACTTTTTGCAACCTCAGGTGCAGGGGATGTCTCTGCACACTTTTTTCCATGTAATTTATTTGTTCAATCAGATGATACTCTCGTAGCTTGGAAGGGGGCGTTGGACATTTCACCCCTAGGGTGTGATGTCTTTTGTTTTGGCTTTTTGCAAGGATGTCTTTTCTTGGGTGGATGTTCATGCTCTCACACTCTCTCTCTCAGTCTCTCTGGCTCTCCACTGTGCCATTGGCGTTGTCAACTGACGCACCTTAGGGGGGCCTTTGAGGGTCCCCCCCCCCACCTTTTTGAATGTCCCTTTCCGTGGGCTGAAGTAAATGCTCGGGGGGGGGTTATCATCTTGTCCTCGGGGCCTTCCTTCTGGGGTTTTTGGACTTTTGCATATAAAATGCACCTTAGCTTCTGGGGGGCAAAATGTGGACCACCGCCTTGGGCCCCTTTGCCCTGGTGTGTGTTGCCCCCATGGCCTTGCAATTCTGGGCTGCCATATCCTTGCAGTTGAATCTTGCATTTCTGGCCTTCCACTTCAGAATGGGTGCCATACTCTTGGATACAATTTCCGCCTCCATGGCCTTATAACCTTGGGTATGATTCTGGCCTCCCTGATCCTGAAATCCATTGCTTGCAGTTGGTTTCCGGCTGCAGCAGAATTCTGGGGGGTTCTGCAATGCCCCCCCATCCCCTCGGTAGGGGGTGTGGTGTTAAAATATTAGGAGGATTGTCTGACCTTTTCTGCCCTTTCCTGAGGGGTGCTGCTTGCAGAATTGGCCTCCATGGCCTTTGTAGTGAATTCCCTCTTGGCCTTGATGCCATCTTTCCAGGTTCCGGCTTGGTTGTGTGCTGGTGGCCGGGTTGCATAGGCTGTCCCATCTTGAAAAATTTGGTGATATTGGTCCACAGTCTCTGTTGCCATTTAGGGTCTGGGGCCTGCTATGGCTTCTGATTTTTTGGCTTTCGATCCACAAGTCCAGGGGCCGTGGCCGTCACCGGGTGCCTTATTGGCTGAAATTCTGCAGAAAGGGTGGGGAGAGGGGCTGCCATGCTTCACCACGGTTTGACCGCACCTCCAGCTTCTCCCGCTGCTGCCGATTCTGCTCCTTCACGTCGCCAGCGTAATTCTACCTTCTTTGCAACACCATCGTTCATTTAAGTCCAAATTTGAAATGATTACTGACTTGTCAAGAGCTACTCGTCTTGTTCGTGTTTGTCTGGAAAATGCTTTGATGTTTGATTGCTCTTCTAGAAAGCTCTTCGTTCGAAATTTGGTTCCTTTATTCTGGGTGGCGAAGGGAAAAGTTGGAATCAGCAAACTTCGGCGAAAAAAGGCACTACACAACGCGCAACAATCCAAACAACTCTGCCAGCGAACAAGGCATGACCTCACAAGGGCAAAGTGTGGAGCTCGTCGTGTCTCCAGAGATCCTTGTGCAGGGGACATCAATGTTTCGCGAATCAGCGTTTCAAAGCCACATATGACATCATGCAGTGAAAAGGATGATTTTTGGGGTCACTCAGAGTTTCTCGAGCAATTGAAACGATTCTCTGAAGACCTCAGAAGCAAATTCATTAATTGTAGGATGTTGTTTGACCTCCACAGGTGGGTTGATCTAACCAGAACTCATCAGAAAGTGAGTTTTGTGGGAAAAAACTATCAACTTTTGTTGCAAAGAAAAGGATGGAAGTGCCCCAGGTGGAAGGAGGTTGTGAATCCGACCACAAAATACACTGATAAGTCCCTGTAATTTGTTGCAATAATATGTGCGGCTGACAGCCCGAATGGTGGAACACAAAAATTATTTGTTGTGGTCTTTGTATGGAAACAGGCCCTTTACCTCAGATAAAGTTAACTCCCTGCCGAAAGAAATTGTGCAACAGGGGGGATGGGCACAACCCATTAGAAACGTGTTGAGGGAGCTGGCCTCGCTACCCCCCTGGCGGCTGACATTTGGCTCCTGCAAGCCCTGCCACTGGCTGGGATCCAAAAGCTCACCCAGGGGGCCTGGCACCCACCTGGGACTTTCCCTTGCGACTTTCCCTTTCCTGGTAATCACAGTGCAACAAAGCTTGATAATACTTTTTGAGTTCTTAACAACCGTTGAAACTGAACATGCTGCGTCCCACTACAATAAACACAGACAAGCAAAATATTACGTAATCCTAATTCTTACGCCGGAGTCTTAATTCCTTTCCTAGCGCCTACACTCCCCTCCTTTAAAAAGCTGCCAAGGGCAGGCAAACCTGCCTTCGGCAAAACGGCACTGGGATTGGGCGTTGGGAAAAGGGAATTGGGACAATCTTTAATGTTTCTTTCTGTCTGTCCGTCCTTTTCTTTTTTTTTTGTGGAGGCGCAGCAGGGTTCGAAGGTCGACCTTGAGCGGTCGGTTTCCTGCAGCAGCAGGGGGGAGCAGCAAGCACCCATGCAACATTGGGCTGTTCTGGAGGGTTTTCTCCCAAGAACAGTCCAAATATACCCTTTGGGCCGTCATCTCTGGGATCCTCTTTTCTTTCTCCCACTTTTTTCGCGTCTCGTTTTTTTTGTCCAAATTGGGGTCCAGGGGCTGGTGATGGTTCTGAGAAGGGGGCTCGCGGGTGCAGGGTAGGGGGAGGGGGGTTATGAGTGGGAGCGATTCGGCCACAGGGAGGGGGACCCAGCCCACACAGTCCCGGCGGGCTTCCGCTACAGCCCATGAGGGCTTCGAGTAAAAAGGGTCGACGCGTTTGTCGAAGGGGTCTTTTCCGCCCCCTTTTCGTCGGGTACTATAAAATTACCTGATTTGTCGACTGACAGGGACACAATTTCCCCTGGCCTGCTCCAACTGTGTTGATTGCTGGATGCATTTTTTTACAATTAAAAATGGAGTTTTCTCTGCAAAAATCCTGAACAGTATCTCCAGTGCAGATGTCCGCTTCCGCCCCCCTCACGCATGGGTGCTGCTGACTGAGTGCAACTCTCTGGTTGCGCTTTGTGGGAAAGGTCTCCCCCACCCCGGTGTCCAGCAAAATATTTATTTTCCTTAATTGAGTTTTGATTTCTTTGGATATGAGGTGCTTTGAGTCCCATGGGACTGAAGAATTTGTGGCAAGAAAAATGGCGATGGAATCTGTAAAATCTGTTAAAAACGGTAGCGGCATTAATTTTCACCTGATTTTTCTCAAAATGGAAGCTAGCTGCCCTTTTGACATGCAGCTTACCAGTTTAGTGTTATTGTCTTCACTTTCTGGGAGGGCACCTGCAAGTTTTCTTCTTGGAAGTTCAGTTGAAAGCCGAGATGACGTACAATTTGGGTGGGCTGCAGGTTTTTTTTACGTTGAATTTGAACCCTGATTGCAGAAAATCTTTTGTCACTGTGTTCAGACGATTTTACAAAGTGTTTTTGGTGGGGCCACCAGTAAAATTTCGTCCAGGTATATTACCATCTGGATGCCCCTGTTCTCCAAAGCTTTTAAAATGGTTTGTATAACCACCATGGAAATCTGGGTCATGTATGTAGGTTTAGCCACCCGCTGTTGGACCCACGGGGCAGCTCATACTACTTGCCGTGGTTCATCCGCTAGCGAGGGGCCACGTCCGTGGTAATCCGACCGATCAACGTTCGTGCACGTGCGCAGCCTCACGTGCCGATCGATCCCCGTGGTATGCCCTCTGCCCGTATGGGATCGATCAGGACAAACACGGCGGGACCTTGGTCTCGAACCCACGACCTCCCGTTTGTGAGCCCAATGCCTTACCGAATAAGCTACTCGAGCGATACCCGGCTTGGTACTACGCGCCGGCGACCTACCTCCGTAGGATCTCCCGCCTGCCGCACACGTCATCACGTTCAGGCCAAAACAGCCTGCCTGGAATTCCCAGGTTTGTATCCCAACGTGGTGTCCAAAAATTGCCTTGGGGCTGGGATTACTGGGATGAGAGAATACACATCCTTTAAGTCGATTTTGGCTGCCCAGTGGCCTTTGTGCAGAACTGGAAAAATGCTTTGGATGTGTTCGAGCTTGAAGGCTTTCACTGGAAGTGCTGATTTATCTCCCTGCAACCTCTGACAATTCTCCATTGAACTGTCCCCCCTTCAGGTGATGATATCAAAAACCAGGAGATTAAATGCTGGTATTTATGTTCTCGACTCTTTGTATTGAGCCTTTTTTTTTTTCGTAGTCTAACAGAATTTCATCTGCCTCATTCGGATCCAAGTTGAATCTGGCCTTGGGAGGGTGGACAATTTTGGGCTATTTACCCAGGAGGGTTTGAGTCCAATTCCAGATGAGATGACAGGTTGCAGGGAGGCATTGTTCTGCCACCATTTTTTGCTCTTTTGGACAGTTTGGTGTAGGGGGGGGGTCTCCCAGTTGTTTCTACTTTGCATTTATGTTTTCAAGCAGTAGATTCTGTGGGAGCTGTGTTGAGGTTGTTTGACACGGGACAGCCCTCAGTGCCCTGGGGATTGAGCATTTTTCAGAGTTGAACGATTCTGGGGGGATGTACCTGCTTGCTATCCATCTCTCCTCACGCTCTCTCTCTCTCTCTCTCTGGAGGATCTTGTTGCTGGATTCCATACCATGGGGCTTACTGCCCCTCTGTTGCCTAACTAGTCTGGTAGATGTTGATGGGGTTGGTTGCCAAACCACAGGGGCCTCTGAGGGTCCCTTCCTTGATAAATTCACCTTTGAATGAAGAAGCATAAATGCTTTTAGGGGTTCTACCCCTTCCACCGGTTCCTCCTGGAGGGAAACTGGGAGCCCCTCTTCCTCCTGTGGCTAATTCTTCTTATGAAGAGCCCCTGCAGGGCTGCCCTTTAGCTTCTGGCCCAGTTTCTGCCCAGTGGCCTCCATGGCCCTCACTTGCATTCATGGCCTGGGGAATGTCGTCGTGGCCCAGCAGATATTGGCTGCCACGGCCCTGCTTTTAATGATGACCCTGCCATGCTGGTTGGTATTGACCCCCCTTGGGTCTGGACATCTCATTCTGACCTTGGTGTCCATGCCCATTTGAAACCTTGAAATCTGGAGAATTTTGCCTTTCACCTTAGTAGGGAATGTGTAAAGGATTTTTTGAAAAGAAAATTTTTGCAGACCTTTTGGTTGACCTCTCCAAGTGGGTGTCGCCTTGCAGTACTGGCCTCCATATTCTCTGTTATGTAGGCCACCTTGGCCTTGGTTCTATCTGCTCATGTGATTCTGGTCCCTGGGCCTTGATTCCCTCTTCCCCACATTTGCTTGAATAGTGTCCTCGCATGTGGTTTGCCTTGTAGGACATGCCTTTGGCAGGGTTTCTTCTGTCCCATCTTGCATTAGTTTCGGGGCCCAATGCCCAGGGCTTTCTGCCCCCCATTGGGGGTTCCTTCCACCTTCTGGTCTTTCTGACCACCGTGGCCGTCACTGGGTAGGGTTTTTTGCCGAGATACTTGTGATGCCACATTTCCCCACGTTTCGCACGCAGCTCCAGATTTTCCAACTGTGCGTCGACTGCTGCTCCAGGTAGTTCACGAGGAACTGGATAATTCGAACTTCTGCTCCACTGCGTTGTTCATAGAGTTTGACTGTTCTATTGAATAAGCACCTTCGTTCGTGACTCCTTTCCTTTCTTCTGGGTTGCCGAAGAGCAAGTGAAGAATCAACCAACTCCCGCGAGAAAGGGCATTAAGCAGGGACTGCTTACCAAGCGCAGCAACAATCACACAGCACCGCCGGCGAACAAGGCATTGCCTCACAAGGACAACGTCCGGAGCACGAGCTGTCCGCTTCCTTCAACCCCCTGTGTCATGGGAGGCCGAGACCAATCGACAGTCGGTCTGCGGCAGCGAGATCTTGAGCTACTGTGCACCCCCTCTCTGGGACAATTTTTTTTCAATTTTGGATAGGCCTCCCAGCCTCAAATAATGAGCTTGGAAGGCAGATTTATCTGCCTCACCTGGCAACAAAAAAATGCAACATTTGTGGCCAGGTGGCCCGACGGGAATCCACAGCAGTGGATGCCTTGCAGTGTCCCTTAGAAAACATGGGGTGACTCTATGCCAGCCCCCCAGTCAAAAATTAGAAAAATTTCTCCCAGATCGAAAGCATTTCCCACACGAAAGGTTTGATGGTCAGCCCTTGTTGTGATTCAGTCGCCTTGTGGACCCATTGGATAAAAATGAAAGTGCCAGGGACCCCCTGCCTGAAAGTCACCACGTACAAGAACATGTTCAAACACTGGAAGGGGGGAAAATACCACCCCCAGGTGGATCCTTCTTTGCATCATTTGCTCAGGAAAACTCTTCCACTTCCACACCTTTGCCGCAATATGTACGCACCGCATAAGCGGTTAACCTCTTTTGCGCTTTTTTGCATTATTTTGCACTTTGCTTCCCACACCCCTGGTGACAGGAGAACCAAAAGCCGCGTACGGCTCTGTGACAGGTCAAAATACAAAAATATAACCATTAACCATTTCCTGGGGAGAAATCCCAGCTTGAAACCATACCAAGGCGCCTGTACGTTTTTTTGTTAAATATTGGAGAAAACCGGTACATACACCCTGAAGCAACCACTGACCAAGTGGCTGACGCTTTGGCACAATTATTTCAATTTTACAGTCCTAGGCCCGTATTGCCTACACTGCTACGATTTTAATTCTTGTGTTTGGTGGGATGAGCTTCCACACCACGTTAGCACCATACAAGAGGCTTTGGAGCTAAAACTTGGAGAGATATCGAACATTTTGGGATCCCTTCCCAATCCTCCTGAGGCTGGCACAAGCATCCATGCCCACTTAAATTTATACATTGTGTACGTAACTTATTTTTTGCTCCCGAATGGTTTATGTATACATATCTTCAGATTTGGAGAGAATAAAACGTACAACCAATGCATTGGTCAAGGCGCCCTACGTCAGGATTAGGAGTAAAGGCCAAAAGTTCTACAAGTGAGAGAGAGTGGTGGCAATTCCCCAATGTCCACAAATCAGCCCGTTTCATTTGATGATGCCATACGTTGCAGGAACAAGGTAATTCATCAGACCTGGGGGCCCCTTCCAATTTCCCTAAAAACCTCCCTTTAAGCCCACAAGTGCATATACAATTTCTGTGATAACAAAAGGTTTTTTGGCCAAACATGGTCCCCTCCCCCCCAGTGGTGGTGGTCCACTACACCAGACGGGCAGGGTTTTTTTATACTCAAAAAACGAGGCATTTCTTCCCAAGAAGTCTGTGAAATTGGTCAGTGGATGGTGGTGGAGGCTTTAACATCCCGGTATTTACGACGTGGTGCCCAGGGAGCCCTGTAAAATTTCCTGGCACTTCTTATTTCATTGCACAATCACGCCGCCCAAGGGGAAAGTGCGGAACCCGAGGAGTCCCGTATTCCCTCCAGGAAAACCTCCAAGGGAAGAAGGGACACCGAAGGCGAAGCACAAAGACAACGTTGTGGGCGCTGGGAAAGAGATTAAGATTCCAGCAGAGGAATTAGGAATTACGCAAAATTATGTCTGTGTTTGTGTTTGTGTTTACAGTGGCAAGCAGCATGTTCAGTTTGACTTTGGTTGTTCAGTTCTGGGAAGTATCTTGATTTGTGCCAGCGCTGGGAATTG
>CAAHFI011083885.1:0-21863 GCA_900893395.1 Euglena gracilis
GATCGCCGACTCTAGCGGGGCAGAGCGCTCGTTTTTGGGGGGATTTGGGGGAAAAATGACGTTTGGGGTCGTCCGTGCTAATTTGCGCCTCCGGGCGGTAACTGCTGCGTTTTACGCACGCGGCCGCGGGCAAAAATGCGCCTTCCGCCGCCGCCCTTCGCAACAGTTTAGGTAAGATCGCCGACCTCTAGAAGTTTTTGAGGGCACGCAGCCGATTCGCCGAAAATGGCCGAAAAACCGTTTTGGGCGTCCGTTACCACGTGCTATTTTTGCGCCTCCGGCGTAACTGCTGCGTTTTACGCACGCCCGCCGCGGGCAAAAATGCGCCTGTCCACCGCCGCCCTTCGCAACAGTTAGGTAAAGGATCGCCGACCTCTAGCCGGGGCAGAGCGCTCGTTTTTGGAGGCCGCGCAGCCGATTTCGGCCGAAAATGGCCGAAAAATGCCGTTTTTGGGGGCGTCCGTTACTTACGTGCTATTTTGCGCCTCCCGGGCGGTAACTGCTGCGTTTTACGCACGCCCGCCGGGGCAAAATGCGCCTGTCCCCGCCGCCCTTCGCAACAGTTAGGTAAAGGATCGCCGACCTCTAGCCGGGGCAGAGCGCTCGTTTTTGGGGCCGACGCAGCCGATTTCGGCCGAAAATGGCCGAAAAAATGCGTTTTTGGGGCGTCCGTTACCACGTGCTATTTTGCGCCTCCCGGGCGGTAACTGCTGCGTGTTTACGCACGCCCGCCGCGGCAAAATTGCGCCTGTCCCCCGCCGCCCTTCGCAACAGTTAGGTAAAGGATCGCCGACCTCTAGCCGGGCAGAGCGCTCGTTTTTGGAGGCGACGCAGCCGATTTCGGCCGAAAATGGCGAAAAATGCCGTTTTTGGGGCGTCCGTTACAACGTGCTATTTTGCGCCTCCCGGGCGGTAACTGCTGCGTTTTACGCACGCCCGCCGCGGCAAAATTGCGCCGTCCGCCGCCCTTCGCAACAGTTAGGTAAAGGATCGCCGACCTCTAGCCGGGGCAGAGCGCTCGTTTTTGGAGCGACGCAGCCGATTTCGGCCGAAAATGGCCGAAAATGCCGTTTTTGGGGCGTCCGTTACCTACGTGCTATTTTGCGCCTCCCGGGCGGTAACTGCTGCGTTTTACGCACGCCCGCCGCGGGCAAAATGCGCTATTCCCCGCCGCCCTTCGCAACAGTTAGGTAAAGGATCGCCGACCTCAGCCGGGCAGAGCGCTCGTTTTTGGAGGCGACGCAGCCGATTCGGCCGAAAAGGCGGAAAAATGCGTTTTTGGGGCGTCCGTTACCAACGTGCTATTTTGCGCCTCCCGGGCGGTAACTGCTGCGTTTTACGCACGCCCGCCGCGGGCAAAATTGCGCCTGTCCCCGCCGCCTTCGCAAAGTTAGGTAAGGATCGCCGACCTCTAGCCGGGGCAGAGCGCTCGTTTTGGAGGCCGACGCAGCCGATTTCGGCCGAAAATGGCGAAAAAATGCCGGTTTTGCTGGCGTCCTGTTACCACGACGGGCTATTGTGCGCGTTGCGCCCGCAGAAAAGGCGACCTCTAGCCGGCAGAGCGCTCGTTTTTGGAGGGCCGACGCAGCG
This sequence comes from Euglena gracilis, assembly GCA_900893395.1. Lineage (NCBI taxonomy): Eukaryota > Euglenozoa > Euglenophyceae > Euglenales > Euglenaceae > Euglena > Euglena gracilis. The sequence continues at coordinate 1,591 of CAAHFI011083885.1, forward strand.
ATTTCGGCCGAAAATGGCGAAAAGCCGTTTTGGGGCGTCCGTTACCACGTGCTATTTTGCGCCTCCCGGCGGTAACTGCTGCGTTTTACGCACGCCCGCCGCGGGCAAAAATGCGCCTGTCCACCCGCCGCCCTTCGCAACAGTTAGGTAAAGGATCGCCGACCTCTAGCCGGGGCAGAGCGCTCGTTTTTGGAGGCCGACGCAGCCGATTTCGGCCGAAAATGGCGAAAAATGCCGTTTTTGGGGCGTCCGTACCACGTGCTATTTTGCGCCTCCCGGGCGGTAACTGCTGCGTTTTACGCACGCCCGCCGCGGCAAAATGCGCCTGTCCACCCGCCGCCCTTCGCAACAGTTAGGTAAAGGATCGCCGACCTCTAGCCGGGCAGAGCGCTCGTTTTGGAGGGCCGACGCAGCCGATTTCGGCCGAAAATGCGAAAATGCCGTTTTTGGGCGTCCGTACCAACGTGCTATTTTGCGCCTCCCGGGCGTAACTGCTGCGTTTTACGCACGCCCGCCGCGGCAAAATGCGCCTGTCCACCCGCCGCCCTTCGCAAGTTAGGTAAAGGATCGCCGACCTCTAGCCGGGGCAGAGCGCTCGTTTTTGGAGCCGACGCAGCCGATTCGGCCGAAAATGGCGAAAAAATGCCGTTTTTTGGGGCGTCCGTCACCAACGTGCTTTTTGCGCTCCCGGCGGTAACTGCTGCGTTTACGCACGCCCGCGCGCAAAATGCGCCTGTCCACCCGCCGCAAACAGTTAGGTAAAGGATCGCCGACCTCTAGCTGTAAAGGATCGCCGACCTCTAGCCGGGGCAGAGCGCTCGTTTTTGGAGCGCCGACGCAGCCGATTTCGGCCGAAAACGGCCGAAAAATGACGTTTTTGGGGTCCGTTACCAACGTGCGTGCTATTTTGGCCTCCCGGGCGGTAACTGCTGCGTTTTCGCACGCCCGCCGGCAAAATTGCGCCTGTCCGCCGCCGCCCTTCGCAACAATTAGGTAAAGGATCGCCGACCTCTAGCCGGGGCAGAGCGCTCGTTTTTGGAGCGCCGACGCAGCCGATTTCGGCCGAAAACGGCCGAAAAATGACGTTTTTTGGGCGTCCGTTACCACGTGCTATTTTGCGCCTCCCGGGCGGTAACTGCTGCGTTTTACGCACGCCCGCGCGGCAAAATTGCGCCTGTCCGCCGCCGCCCTTCGCAACAATTAGGTAAAGGATCGCCGACCTCTAGCCGGGGCAGAGCGCTCGTTTTTGGAGCGCCGACGCAGCCGATTTCGGCCGAAAACGGCGAAAAAATTTTTTTGGGCGGCCGTTACCAACGTGCTATTTTGCGCCTCCCGGGCGGTAACTGCTGCGTTTTACGCACGCCGGCGCCGGAAAATTGCGCCTGTCCGCCCGCCGCCCTTCGCAACAATTAGGTAAAGGATCGCCGACCTCTAGCCGGGGCAGAGCGCTCGTTTTTGGAGCGCCGACGCAGCCGATTTCGGCCGAAAACGGCCGAAAAATGACGTTTTTGGGGCGCCGTTACCAACGTGCTATTTTGCGCCTCCCGGGCGGTAACTGCTGCGTTTTACGCACGCCCGCGCGGGCAAAATTGCGCCTGTCCGCCGCCGCCCTTCGCAACAATTAGGTAAAGGATCGCCGACCTCTAGCCGGGGCAGAGCGCTCGTTTTTGGAGCGCCGACGCAGCCGATTTCGGCCGAAAACGGCCGAAAAATGACGTTTTTTGGGGCGTCCGTTACCAACGTGCTATTTTGCGCCTCCCGGGCGGTAACTGCTGCGTTTTACGCACGCGCGGCGCCGCAAAATTGCGCCTGTCCGCCGCCGCCCTTCGCAACAATTAGGTAAAGGATCGCCGACCTCTAGCCGGGGCAGAGCGCTCGTTTTTGGAGCGCCGACGCAGCCGATTTCGGCCGAAAACGGCCGAAAAATGACGTTTTTTGGGGCGTCCGTTACCAACGTGCTATTTTGCGCCTCCCGGGCGGTAACTGCTGCGTTTTACGCACGCCGCGCCGGGCAAAATTGCGCCTGTCCGCCCGCCGCCCTTCGCAACAATTAGGTAAAGGATCGCCGACCTCTAGCCGGGGCAGAGCGCTCGTTTTTGGAGCGCCGACGCAGCCGATTTCGGCCGAAAACGGCCGAAAAATGTTTTTTGGGGCGCCGTTACCAACGTGCTATTTTGCGCCTCCCGGGCGGTAACTGCTGCGTTTTACGCACGCCCGCCGGGCAAAATTGCGCCTGTCCGCCCGCCGCCCTTCGCAACAATTAGGTAAAGGATCGCCGACCTCTAGCCGGGGCAGAGCGCTCGTTTTTGGAGCGCCGACGCAGCCGATTTCGGCCGAAAACGGCCGAAAAATGACGTTTTTTGGGGCGTCCGTTACCAACGTGCTATTTTGCGCCTCCCGGGCGGTAACTGCTGCGTTTTACGCACGCCGCCGCCGGGCAAAATTGCGCCTGTCCGCCGCCGCCCTTCGCAACAATTAGGTAAAGGATCGCCGACCTCTAGCCGGGGCAGAGCGCTCGTTTTTGGAGCGCCGACGCAGCCGATTTCGGCCGAAAACGGCCGAAAAATGACGTTTTTGGGGCGTCCGTTACCAACGTGCTATTTTGCGCCTCCCGGGCGGTAACTGCTGCGTTTTACGCACGCCCGCCGCAAAATTGCGCCTGTCCGCCGCCGCCCTTCGCAACAATTAGGTAAAGGATCGCCGACCTCTAGCCGGGGCAGAGCGCTCGTTTTTGGAGCGCCGACGCAGCCGATTTCGGCCGAAAACGGCCGAAAAATGACGTTTTTTGGGGCGTCCGTTACCAACGTGCTATTTTGCGCCTCCCGGGCGGTAACTGCTGCGTTTTACGCACGCCGCGGGGCAAAATTGCGCCTGTCCGCCGCCGCCCTTCGCAACAATTGGTAAAGGATCGCCGACCTCTAGCCGGGGCAGAGCGCTCGTTTTTGGAGCGCCGACGCAGCCGATTTCGGCCGAAAACGGCCGAAAAATGACGTTTTTTGGGGCGTCCGTTACCAACGTGCTATTTTGCGCCTCCCGGGCGGTAACTGCTGCGTTTTACGCACGCCCGCCGGGCAAAATTGCGCCTGTCCGCCCGCGCCCTTCGCAACAATTAGGTAAAGGATCGCCGACCTCTAGCCGGGGCAGAGCGCTCGTTTTTGGAGCGCCGACGCAGCCGATTTCGGCCGAAAACGGCCGAAAAATGACGTTTTTGGGGCGTCCGTTACCAACGTGCTATTTTGCGCCTCCCGGGCGGTAACTGCTGCGTTTTACGCACGCCCGCCGGCAAAATTGCGCCTGTCCGCCCGCCGCCCTTCGCAACAAGGTAAAGGATCGCCGACCTCTAGCCGGGGCAGAGCGCTCGTTTTTGGAGGCCGACGCAGCCGATTTCGGCCGAAAACGGCCGAAAAATGACGTTTTTGGGGCGTCCGTTACCAACGTGCTATTTTGCGCCTCCCGGGCGGTAACTGCTGCGTTTTACGCACGCCCGCCGCAAAATTGCGCCTGTCGCCGCCGCCGCCCTTCGCAACAATTAGGTAAAGGATCGCCGACCTCTAGCCGGGGCAGAGCGCTCGTTTTTGGAGCGCCGGCAGCCGATTTCGGCCGAAAACGGCCGAAAAATGACGTTTTTTGGGGGCGTCCGTTACCAACGTGCTATTTTGCGCCTCCCGGGCGGTAACTGCTGCGTTTTACGCACGCCGCCGCGGCAAAATTGCGCCTGTCCGCCGCGCGCCCTTCGCAACAATTAGGTAAAGGATCGCCGACCTCTAGCCGGGGCAGAGCGCTCGTTTTTGGAGCGCCGGCGCAGCCGATTTCGGCCGAAAACGGCCGAAAAATGACGTTTTTGGCGTCCGTTACCAACGTGCTATTTTGCGCCTCCCGGGCGGTAACTGCTGCGTTTTACGCACGCCCGCCGGGCAAAATTGCCTGTCCGCCGCCGCCCTTCGCAACAATTAGGTAAAGGATCGCCGACCTCTAGCCGGGGCAGAGCGCTCGTTTTTGGAGCGCCGACGCAGCCGATTTCGGCCGAAAACGGCCGAAAAATGACGTTTTTTGGGGCGTCCGTTACCAACGTGCTATTTTGCGCCTCCCGGGCGGTAACTGCTGCGTTTTACGCACGCCGCGCCGGCAAAATTGCGCCTGTCCGCCGCCGCCCTTCGCAACAATTAAAGTCGATAAGGATCGCCGACCTCTAGCCGGGGCAGAGCGCTCGTTTTTGGAGCGCCGACGCAGCCGATTTCGGCCGAAAACGGCCGAAAAATGACGTTTTTGGGGCGTCCGTTACCACGTGCTATTTTGCGCCTCCCGGGCGGTAACTGCTGCGTTTTACGCACGCCCGCCGGGAAAATTGCGCCTGTCCGCCGCCGCCCTTCGCAACAATTAGGTAAAGGATCGCCGACCTCTAGCCGGGGCAGAGCGCTCGTTTTTGGAGCGCCGACGCAGCCGATTTCGGCCGAAAACGGCCGAAAAATGACGTTTTTGGGGCGTCCGTTACCAGTGCTATTTTGCGCCTCCCGGGCGGTAACTGCTGCGTTTTACGCACGCCCGCGCGCGGCAAAATTGCGCCTGTCCGCCCCGCCCTTCGCAACAATTAGGTAAAGGATCGCCGACCTCTAGCCGGGGCAGAGCGCTCGTTTTTGGAGCGCCGACGCAGCCGATTTCGGCCGAAAACGGCCGAAAAATGACGTTTTTTGGGGCGTCCGTTACCAACGTGCTATTTTGCGCCTCCCGGGCGGTAACTGCGTTTTACGCACGCCCGCCGGGCAAAATTGCGCCTGTCCGCCGCCGCCCTTCGCAACAATTAGGTAAAGGATCGCCGACCTCTAGCCGGGGCAGAGCGCTCGTTTTTGGAGCGCCGGCGCAGCCGATTTCGGCCGAAAACGGCCGAAAAATGACGTTTTTGGGGCGTCCGTTACCAACGTGCTATTTTGCGCCTCCCGGGCGGTAACTGCTGCGTTTTACGCACGCGCGCCGGCAAAATTGCGCCTGTCCGCCGCCGCCCTTCGCAACAATTAGGTAAAGGATCGCCGACCTCTAGCCGGGGCAGAGCGCTCGTTTTTGGAGCGCCGACGCAGCCGATTTCGGCCGAAAACGGCCGAAAAATGACGTTTTTGGGGCGTCCGTTACCAACGTGCTATTTTGCGCCTCCCGGGCGGTAACTGCTGCGTTTTCGACGCACGCCCGCCGCGGGCAAAATTGCGCCTGTCCGCCGCCGCCCTTCGCAACAATTAGGTAAAGGATCGCCGACCTCTAGCCGGGGCAGAGCGCTCGTTTTTGGAGCGCCGACGCAGCCGATTTCGGCCGAAAACGGCCGAAAAATGACGTTTTTTGGGGCGTCCGTTACCAACGTGCTATTTTGCGCCTCCCGGGCGGTAACTGCTGCGTTTTACGCACGCCCGCCGCGGGCAAAATTGCGCCTGTCCGCCCCGCCCTTCGCAACAATTAGGTAAAGGATCGCCGACCTCTAGCCGGGGCAGAGCGCTCGTTTTTGGAGCGCCGACGCAGCCGATTTCGGCCGAAAACGGCCGAAAAATGACGTTTTTTGGGGCGCCGTTACCAACGTGCTATTTTGCGCCTCCCGGGCGGTAACTGCTGCGTTTTACGCACGCCGGCGGGCAAAATTGCGCCTGTCCGCCGCCGCCCTTCGCAACAATTAGGTAAAGGATCGCCGACCTCTAGCCGGGGCAGAGCGCTCGTTTTTGGAGCGCCGACGCAGCCGATTTCGGCCGAAAACGGCCGAAAAATGACGTTTTTTGGGGCGTCCGTTACCAACGTGCTATTTTGCGCCTCCCGGGCGGTAACTGCTGCGTTTTACGCACGCCGGCGCCGCAAAATTGCGCCTGTCCGCCGCCGCCCTTCGCAACAATTAGGTAAAGGATCGCCGACCTCTAGCCGGGGCAGAGCGCTCGTTTTTGGAGCGCCGGCAGCCGATTTCGGCCGAAAACGGCCGAAAAATGACGTTTTTGGGGCGTCCGTTACCAACGTGCTATTTTGCGCCTCCCGGGCGGTAACTGCTGCGTTTTACGCACGCCGCCGGCAAAATTGCGCCTGTCCGCCGCCGCCCTTCGCAACAATTAGGTAAAGGATCGCCGACCTCTAGCCGGGGCAGAGCGCTCGTTTTTGGAGCGCCGACGCAGCCGATTTCGGCCGAAAACGGCCGAAAAATGACGTTTTTTGGGCGTCCGTTACCAACGTGCTATTTTGCGCCTCCCGGGCGGTAACTGCTGCGTTTTACGCACGCCGCCGCAAAATTGCGCCTGTCCGCCCGCCGCCCTTCGCAACAATTAGGTAAAGGATCGCCGACCTCTAGCCGGGGCAGAGCGCTCGTTTTTGGAGCGCCGACGCAGCCGATTTCGGCCGAAAACGGCCGAAAAATGACGTTTTTGGGGCGTCCGTTACCAACGTGCTATTTTGCGCCTCCCGGGCGGTAACTGCTGCGTTTTACGCACGCCCGCCGGGCAAAATTGCGCCTGTCCGCCCCGCCCTTCGCAACAATTAGGTAAAGGATCGCCGACCTCTAGCGGGGCACGCTCGCCTGGGCAGAGCGCTCGTTTTTGGAGCGCCGACGCAGCCGATTTCGGCCGAAAACGGCCGAAAAATGACGTTTTTTGGGGCGCCGTTACCAAGTGCTATTTTGCGCCTCCCGGGCGGTAACTGCTGCGTTTTACGCACGCCCGCCGGCAAAATTGCGCCTGTCCGCCCGCCGCCCTTCGCAACAATTAGGTAAAGGATCGCCGACCTCTAGCCGGGGCAGAGCGCTCGTTTTTGGAGCGCCGACGCAGCCGATTTCGGCCGAAAACGGCCGAAAAATGACGTTTTTGGGGCGTCCGTTAACGTGCTATTTTGCGCCTCCCGGGCGGTAACTGCTGCGTTTTACGCACGCCCGCCGGCAAAATTGCGCCTGTCCGCCCGCCGCCCTTCGCAACAATTAGGTAAAGGATCGCCGACCTCTAGCCGGGGCAGAGCGCTCGTTTTTGGAGCGCCGACGCAGCCGATTTCGGCCGAAAACGGCCGAAAAATGACGTTTTTTGGGGCGTCCGTTACCAACGTGCTATTTTGCGCCTCCCGGGCGGTAACTGCTGCGTTTTACGCACGCCCGCCGCAAAATTGCGCCTGTCCGCCCGCCGCCCTTCGCAACAATTAGGTAAAGGATCGCCGACCTCTAGCCGGGGCAGAGCGCTCGTTTTTGGAGCGCCGACGCAGCCGATTTCGGCCGAAAACGGCCGAAAAATGACGTTTTTGGGGGCGTCCGTTACCAACGTGCTATTTTGCGCCTCCCGGGCGGTAACTGCTGCGTTTTACGCACGCCGCGCCGGCAAAATTGCGCCTGTCCGCCCGCCGCCCTTCGCAACAATTAGGTAAAGGATCGCCGACCTCTAGCCGGGGCAGAGCGCTCGTTTTTGGAGCGCCGACGCAGCGATTTCGGCCGAAAACGGCCGAAAAATGACGTTTTTGGGGCGTCCGTTACCAACGTGCTATTTTGCGCCTCCCGGGCGGTAACTGCTGCGTTTTACGCACGCCCGCCGGCAAAATTGCGCCTGTCCGCCGCCGCCCTTCGCAACAATTAGGTAAAGGATCGCCGACCTCTAGCCGGGGCAGAGCGCTCGTTTTGGAGCGCCGACGCAGCCGATTTCGGCCGAAAACGGCCGAAAAATGACGTTTTTTGGGGCGTCCGTTACCAACGTGCTATTTTGCGCCTCCCGGGCGGTAACTGCTGCGTTTTACGCACGCCCGCCGGGCAAAATTGCGCCTGTCCGCCCCGCCCTTCGCAACAAGGTAAAGGATCGCCGACCTCTAGCCGGGGCAGAGCGCTCGTTTTTGGAGCGCCGACGCCGCGATTTCGGCCGAAAACGGCCGAAAAATGACGTTTTTGGGGCGTCCGTTACCAACGTGCTATTTTGCGCCTCCCGGGCGGTAACTGCTGCGTTTTACGCACGCCCGGCGGGCAAAATTGCGCCTGTCCGCCGCCGCCCTTCGCAACAATTAGGTAAAGGATCGCCGACCTCTAGCCGGGGCAGAGCGCTCGTTTTTGGAGCGCCGGCGCAGCCGATTTCGGCCGAAAACGGCCGAAAAGACGTTTTTTGGGGCGTCCGTTACCAACGTGCTATTTTGCGCCTCCCGGGCGGTAACTGCTGCGTTTTACGCACGCCCGCCGCAAAATTGCGCCTGTCCGCCCGCCGCCCTTCGCAACAATTAGGTAAAGGATCGCCGACCTCTAGCCGGGGCAGAGCGCTCGTTTTTGGAGCGCCGACGCAGCCGATTTCGGCCGAAAACGGCCGAAAAATGACGTTTTTTGGGGCGTCCGTTACCAATGCTATTTTGCGCCTCCCGGGCGGTAACTGCTGCGTTTTACGCACGCCCGCCGGGCAAAATTGCGCCTGTCCGCCGCCGCCCTTCGCAACAATTGGTAAAGGATCGCCGACCTCTAGCCGGGGCAGAGCGCTCGTTTTTGGAGCGCCGACGCAGCCGATTTCGGCCGAAAACGGCCGAAAAATGACGTTTTTGGGGCGTCCGTTACCAACGTGCTATTTTGCGCCTCCCGGGCGGTAACTGCTGCGTTTTACGCACGCCGCGCCGCAAAATTGCGCCTGTCCGCCGCCGCCCTTCGCAACAATTAGGTAAAGGATCGCCGACCTCTAGCCGGGGCAGAGCGCTCGTTTTTGGAGCGCCGACGCAGCCGATTTCGGCCGAAAACGGCCGAAAAATGACGTTTTTGGGGCGTCCGTTACCAACGTGCTATTTTGCGCCTCCCGGGCGGTAACTGCTGCGTTTTACGCACGCCGCCGCGGCAAAATTGCGCCTGTCCGCCGCCGCCCTTCGCAACAATTAGGTAAAGGATCGCCGACCTCTAGCCGGGGCAGAGCGCTCGTTTTTGGAGCGCCGACGCAGCCGATTTCGGCCGAAAACGGCCGAAAAATGACGTTTTTTGGGGCGTCCGTTACCAACGTGCTATTTTGCGCCTCCCGGGCGGTAACTGCTGCGTTTTACGCACGCCGCCGCGGCAAAATTGCGCCTGTCCGCCCGCCCCCTTCGCAACAATTAGGTAAAGGATCGCCGACCTCTAGCCGGGGCAGAGCGCTCGTTTTTGGAGCGCCGACGCAGCCGATTTCGGCCGAAAACGGCCGAAAAATGACGTTTTTTGGGGGCGTCCGTTACCAACGTGCTATTTTGCGCCTCCCGGGCGGTAACTGCTGCGTTTTACGCACGCCGCGCCGGGCAAAATTGCGCCTGTCCGCCCGCCGCCCTTCGCAACAATTAGGTAAAGGATCGCCGACCTCTAGCCGGGGCAGAGCGCTCGTTTTTGGAGCGCCGACGCAGCCGATTTCGGCCGAAAACGGCCGAAAAATGACGTTTTTTGGGGCGCCGTTACCAACGTGCTATTTTGCGCCTCCCGGGCGGTAACTGCTGCGTTTTACGCACGCCGGCGCCGGCAAAATTGCGCCTGTCCGCCCCGCCCTTCGCAACAATTAGGTAAAGGATCGCCGACCTCTAGCCGGGGCAGAGCGCTCGTTTTTGGAGCGCCGACGCAGCCGATTTCGGCCGAAAACGGCCGAAAAATGACGTTTTTTGGGGCGTCCGTTACCAACGTGCTATTTTGCGCCTCCCGGGCGGTAACTGCTGCGTTTTACGCACGCCCGCGCGGCAAAATTGCCCTGTCCGCCGCCGCCCTTCGCAACAATTAGGTAAAGGATCGCCGACCTCTAGCCGGGGAGAGCGCTCGTTTTTGGAGCGCCGGCAGCCGATTTCGGCCGAAAATGGCCGAAAAATGACGTTTTTGGGGCGTCCGTTACCAACGTGCTATTTTGCGCCTCCCGGGCGGTAACTGCTGCGTTTTACGCACGCCCGCCGGGCAAAATTGCGCCTGTCCGCGCCGCCCCCGCAACAATTAGGTAAAGGATCGCCGACCTCTAGCCGGGGCAGAGCGCTCGTTTTTGGAGCGCCGACGCAGCCGATTTCGGCCGAAAACGGCCGAAAAATGACGTTTTTTGGGGCGTCCGTTACCAACGTGCTATTTTGCGCCTCCCGGGCGGTAACTGCTGCGTTTTACGCACGCGCGCCGCAAAATTGCGCCTGTCCGCCGCCGCCCTTCGCAACAATTAGGTAAAGGATCGCCGACCTCTAGCCGGGGCAGAGCGCTCGTTTTTGGAGCGCCGACGCAGCCGATTTCGGCCGAAAACGGCCGAAAAATGACGTTTTTGGGGCGTCCGTTACCACGTGCTATTTTGCGCCTCCCGGGCGGTAACTGCTGCGTTTTACGCACGCCCGCCGGGCAAAATTGCGCCTGTCCGCCGCCGCCCTTCGCAACAATAGGTAAAGGATCGCCGACCTCTAGCCGGGGCAGAGCGCTCGTTTTTGGAGCGCCGACGCAGCCGATTTCGGCCGAAAACGGCCGAAAAATGACGTTTTTGGGGCGCCGTTACCAACGTGCTATTTTGCGCCTCCCGGGCGGTAACTGCTGCGTTTTACGCACGCCCGCCGGGCAAAATTGCGCCTGTCCGCCGCCGCCCTTCGCAACAATTAGGTAAAGGATCGCCGACCTCTAGCCGGGGCAGAGCGCTCGTTTTTGGAGCGCCGACGCAGCCGATTTCGGCCGAAAACGGCCGAAAAATGACGTTTTTGGGGCGTCCGTTACCAACGTGCTATTTTGCGCCTCCCGGGCGGTAACTGCTGCGTTTTACGCACGCCGCGCCGGCAAAATTGCGCCTGTCCGCCGCCGCCCTTCGCAACAATTAGGTAAAGGATCGCCGACCTCTAGCCGGGGCAGAGCGCTCGTTTTTGGAGCGCCGACGCAGCCGATTTCGGCCGAAAACGGCCGAAAAATGACGTTTTTGGGGCGTCCGTTACCAACGTGCTATTTTGCGCCTCCCGGGCGGTAACTGCTGCGTTTTACGCACGCCGCGCCGGGCAAAATTGCGCCTGTCCGCCGCCGCCCTTCGCAACAATTAGGTAAAGGATCGCCGACCTCTAGCCGGGGCAGAGCGCTCGTTTTTGGAGCGCCGGCAGCCGATTTCGGCCGAAAACGGCCGAAAAATGACGTTTTTTGGGGCGTCCGTTACCAACGTGCTATTTTGCGCCTCCCGGGCGGTAACTGCTGCGTTTTACGCACGCCGGCGCAAAATTGCGCCTGTCCGCCGCCGCCCTTCGCAACAAGTGGTAAAGGATCGCCGACCTCTAGCCGGGGCAGAGCGCTCGTTTTTGGAGCGCCGACGCAGCCGATTTCGGCCGAAAACGGCCGAAAAATGACGTTTTTTGGGGCGTCCGTTACCAACGTGCTATTTTGCGCCTCCCGGGCGGTAACTGCTGCGTTTTACGCACGCCCGCCGGGCAAAATTGCGCCTGTCCGCCGCCGCCCTTCGCAACAATTAGGTAAAGGATCGCCGACCTCTAGCCGGGGCAGAGCGCTCGTTTTTGGAGCGCCGACGCAGCCGATTTCGGCCGAAAACGGCCGAAAAATGACGTTTTTGGGGCGTCCGTTACCAACGTGCTATTTTGCGCCTCCCGGGCGGTAACTGCTGCGTTTTACGCACGCCCGCCGCCGGCAAAATTGCGCCTGTCCGCCGCCGCCCTTCGCAACAATTAGGTAAAGGATCGCCGACCTCTAGCCGGGGCAGAGCGCTCGTTTTTGGAGCGCCGACGCAGCCGATTTCGGCCGAAAACGGCCGAAAAATGACGTTTTTGGGGCGTCCGTTACCAACGTGCTATTTTGCGCCTCCCGGGCGGTAACTGCTGCGTTTTACGCACGCCCGCCGGCAAAATTGCCGTCCGCCGCCCTTCGCAACAATTGGTAAAGGATCGCCGACCTCTAGCCGGGGCAGAGCGCTCGTTTTTGGAGCGCCGACGCAGCCGATTTCGGCCGAAAACGGCCGAAAAATGACGTTTTTGGGGCGTCCGTTACCAACGTGCTATTTTGCGCCTCCCGGGCGGTAACTGCTGCGTTTTACGCACGCCGGCGCCGCAAAATTGCGCTGTCCGCCCGCCGCCCTTCGCAACAATTAGGTAAAGGATCGCCGACCTCTAGCCGGGGCAGAGCGCTCGTTTTTGGAGCGCCGGCGCGATTTCGGCCGAAAACGGCCGAAAAATGACGTTTTTTGGGGCGTCCGTTACCAACGTGCTATTTTGCGCCTCCCGGGCGGTAACTGCTGCGTTTTACGCACGCCCGCCGGCAAAATTGCGCCTGTCCGCCCGCCGCCCTTCGCAACAATTAGGTAAAGGATCGCCGACCTCTAGCCGGGGCAGAGCGCTCGTTTTTGGAGCGCCGACGCAGCCGATTTCGGCCGAAAACGGCCGAAAAATGACGTTTTTTGGGGCGTCCGTTACCAACGTGCTATTTTGCGCCTCCCGGGCGGTAACTGCTGCGTTTTACGCACGCCCGCCGGCAAAATTGCGCCTGTCCGCCGCCGCCCTTCGCAACAATTAGGTAAAGGATCGCCGACCTCTAGCCGGGGCAGAGCGCTCGTTTTTGGAGCGCCGACGCAGCCGATTTCGGCCGAAAACGGCCGAAAAATGACGTTTTTGGGGCGTCCGTTACCAACGTGCTATTTTGCGCCTCCCGGGCGGTAACTGCTGCGTTTTACGCACGCCGCCGCGCGGCAAAATTGCGCCTGTCCGCCGCCGCCCTTCGCAACAAGTAGGTAAAGGATCGCCGACCTCTAGCCGGGGCAGAGCGCTCGTTTTTGGAGCGCCGACGCAGCCGATTTCGGCCGAAAACGGCCGAAAAATGACGTTTTTGGGGCGTCCGTTACCAACGTGCTATTTTGCGCCTCCCGGGCGGTAACTGCTGCGTTTTACGCACGCCCGCCGCAAAATTGCGCCTGTCCGCCGCCGCCCTTCGCAACAATTAGGTAAAGGATCGCCGACCTCTAGCCGGGGCAGAGCGCTCGTTTTTGGAGCGCCGACGCAGCCGATTTCGGCCGAAAACGGCCGAAAAAGACGTTTTTGGGGCGTCCGTTACCAACGTGCTATTTTGCGCCTCCCGGGCGGTAACTGCTGCGTTTTACGCACGCCCGCCGCAAAATTGCGCCTGTCCGCCGCCGCCCTTCGCAACAATTAGGTAAAGGATCGCCGACCTCTAGCCGGGGCAGAGCGCTCGTTTTTGGAGCGCCGACGCAGCCGATTTCGGCCGAAAACGGCCGAAAAATGACGTTTTTGGGCGTCCGTTACCAACGTGCTATTTTGCGCCTCCCGGGCGGTAACTGCTGCGTTTTACGCACGCCGCGCCGGCAAAATTGCGCCTGTCCGCCGCCGCCCTTCGCAACAATTAGGTAAAGGATCGCCGACCTCTAGCCGGGGCAGAGCGCTCGTTTTTGGAGCGCCGGCAGCCGATTTCGGCCGAAAACGGCCGAAAAATGACGTTTTTTGGGGCGTCCGTTACCAACGTGCTATTTTGCGCCTCCCGGGCGGTAACTGCTGCGTTTTACGCACGCCGCGCCGGCAAAATTGCGCCTGTCCGCCGCCGCCCTTCGCAACAATTGGTAAAGGATCGCCGACCTCTAGCCGGGGCAGAGCGCTCGTTTTTGGAGCGCCGACGCAGCCGATTTCGGCCGAAAACGGCCGAAAAATGACGTTTTTGGGGCGTCCGTTACCAACGTGCTATTTTGCGCCTCCCGGGCGGTAACTGCTGCGTTTTACGCCGCCGGCAAAATTGCGCCTGTCCGCCGCCGCCCTTCGCAACAATTAGGTAAAGGATCGCCGACCTCTAGCCGGGGCAGAGCGCTCGTTTTTGGAGCGCCGACGCAGCCGATTTCGGCCGAAAACGGCCGAAAAATGACGTTTTTGGGGCCCGTTACCAACGTGCTATTTTGCGCCTCCCGGGCGGTAACTGCTGCGTTTTACGCACGCCGCCGCGGCAAAATTGCGCCTGTCCGCCGCCGCCCTTCGCAACAAAGGTAAAGGATCGCCGACCTCTAGCCGGGGCAGAGCGCTCGTTTTTGGAGCGCCGACGCAGCCGATTTCGGCCGAAAACGGCCGAAAAATGACGTTTTTGGGGCGTCCGTTACCAACGTGCTATTTTGCGCCTCCCGGGCGGTAACTGCTGCGTTTTACGCACGCCGCGCCGGCAAAATTGCGCCTGTCCGCGCCGCCCTTCGCAACAATTAGGTAAAGGATCGCCGACCTCTAGCCGGGGCAGAGCGCTCGTTTTTGGAGCGCCGGCGCAGCCGATTTCGGCCGAAAACGGCCGAAAAATGACGTTTTTGGGGCGTCCGTTACCAACGTGCTATTTTGCGCCTCCCGGGCGGTAACTGCTGCGTTTTACGCACGCCCGCCGCAAAATTGCGCCTGTCCGCCGCCGCCCTTCGCAACATTGGTAAAGGATCGCCGACCTCTAGCCGGGGCAGAGCGCTCGTTTTTGGAGCGCCGACGCAGCCGATTTCGGCCGAAAACGGCCGAAAAATGACGTTTTTGGGGCGCCGTTACGTGCTATTTTGCGCCTCCCGGGCGGTAACTGCTGCGTTTTACGCACGCCGCGCCGGCAAAATTGCGCTGTCCGCCCGCCGCCCTTCGCAACAATTAGGTAAAGGATCGCCGACCTCTAGCCGGGGCAGAGCGCTCGTTTTTGGAGCGCCGACGCAGCCGATTTCGGCCGAAAACGGCCGAAAAATGACGTTTTTGGGGCGTCCGTTACCAACGTGCTATTTTGCGCCTCCCGGGCGGTAACTGCTGCGTTTTACGCACGCCCGGCGGGGCAAAATTGCGCCTGTCCGCCGCCGCCCTTCGCAACAATTAGGTAAAGGATCGCCGACCTCTAGCCGGGGCAGAGCGCTCGTTTTTGGAGCGCCGACGCAGCCGATTTCGGCCGAAAACGGCCGAAAAATGACGTTTTTTGGGGCGTCCGTTACCAACGTGCTATTTTGCGCCTCCCGGGCGGTAACTGCTGCGTTTTACGCACGCCCGCCCGGGCAAAATTGCGCCTGTCCGCCGCCGCCCTTCGCAACAATTAGGTAAAGGATCGCCGACCTCTAGCCGGGCAGAGCGCTCGTTTTTGGAGCGCCGACGCAGCCGGCGAAAACGGCCGAAAAATGACGTTTTTGGGGCGTCCGTTACCAACGTGCTATTTTGCGCCTCCCGGGCGGTAACTGCTGCGTTTTACGCACGCCCGGCGGGCAAAATTGCGCCTGTCCGCCCGCCGCCCTTCGCAACAATTAGGTAAAGGATCGCCGACCTCTAGCCGGGGCAGAGCGCTCGTTTTTGGAGCGCCGACGGCCGATTTCGGCCGAAAACGGCCGAAAACGAAAAATGACGTTTTTTGGGGGCCCGTTACCAACGTGCTATTTTGCGCCTCCCGGGCGGTAACTGCTGCGTTTTACGCACGCCGCGCCGCAAAATTGCGCCCCGCCGCCGCCCTTCGCAACAATTAGGTAAAGGATCGCCGACCTCTAGCCGGGGCAGAGCGCTCGTTTTTGGAGCGCCGCGCAGCCGATTTCGGCCGAAAACGGCCGAAAAATGACGTTTTTGGGGCGTCCGTTACCAACGTGCTATTTTGCGCCTCCCGGGCGGTAACTGCTGCGTTTTACGCACGCCCGCCGGCAAAATTGCGCCTGTCCGCCGCCGCCCTTCGCAACAAGGTAAAGGATCGCCGACCTCTAGCCGGGGCAGAGCGCTCGTTTTTGGAGCGCCGACGCAGCCGATTTCGGCCGAAAACGGCCGAAAAATGACGTTTTTGGGGCGTCCGTTACCAACGTGCTATTTTGCGCCTCCCGGGCGGTAACTGCTGCGTTTTACGCACGCCCGCCGGGCAAAATTGCGCCTGTCCGCCCGCCGCCCTTCGCAACAATTAGGTAAAGGATCGCCGACCTCTAGCCGGGGCAGAGCGCTCGTTTTTGGAGCGCCGCGCACGCGGCCGAAAACGGCCGAAAAATGACGTTTTGGGGCGTCCGTTACCAACGTGCTATTTTGCGCCTCCCGGGCGGTAACTGCTGCGTTTTACGCACGCCGGCGCCGCAAAATTGCGCCTGTCCGCCGCCGCCCTTCGCAACAATTAGGTAAAGGATCGCCGACCTCTAGCCGGGGCAGAGCGCTCGTTTTTGGAGCGCCGACGCAGCCGATTTCGGCCGAAAACGGCCGAAAAATGACGTTTTTTGGGGCGCCGTTACCAACGTGCTATTTTGCGCCTCCCGGGCGGTAACTGCTGCGTTTTACGCACGCCCGCCGCAAAATTGCGCCTGTCCGCCCGCCGCCCTTCGCAACAATTAGGTAAAGGATCGCCGACCTCTAGCCGGGGCAGAGCGCTCGTTTTTGGAGCGCCGACGCAGCCGATTTCGGCCGAAAATGGCCGAAAAATGACGTTTTTGGGGCGTCCGTTACCAACGTGCTATTTTGCGCCTCCCGGGCGGTAACTGCTGCGTTTTACGCACGCGCCGCCGGCAAAATTGCGCCTGTCCGCCGCCGCCCTTCGCAACAATTAGGTAAAGGATCGCCGACCTCTAGCCGGGGCAGAGCGCTCGTTTTTGGAGCGCCGACGCAGCCGATTTCGGCCGAAAACGGCCGAAAAATGACGTTTTTGGGGCGTCCGTTACCAACGTGCTATTTTGCGCCTCCCGGGCGGTAACTGCTGCGTTTTACGCACGCCCGCCGCAAAATTGCCGTCCGCCGCCGCCCTTCGCAACAATTAGGTAAAGGATCGCCGACCTCTAGCCGGGGCAGAGCGCTCGTTTTTGGAGCGCCGCGCAGCCGATTTCGGCCGAAAACGGCCGAAAAAGACGTTTTTTGGGGCGTCCGTTACCAACGTGCTATTTTGCGCCTCCCGGGCGGTAACTGCTGCGTTTTACGCACGCCGCGCCGGCAAAATTGGCCTGTCCGCCGCCGCCCTTCGCAACAATTAGGTAAAGGATCGCCGACCTCTAGCCGGGGCAGAGCGCTCGTTTTTGGAGCGCCGACGCAGCCGATTTCGGCCGAAAACGGCCGAAAAATGACGTTTTTGGGGCGTCCGTTACCAACGTGCTATTTTGCGCCTCCCGGGCGGTAACTGCTGCGTTTTACGCACGCCGGCTGCCGCAAAATTGCGCCTGTCCGCCCGCCGCCTTCGCAACAAGGTAAAGGATCGCCGACCTCTAGCCGGGGCAGAGCGCTCGTTTTTGGAGCGCCGACGCAGCCGATTTCGGCCGAAAACGGCCGAAAAATGACGTTTTTGGGGCGTCCGTTACCAACGTGCTATTTTGCGCCTCCCGGGCGGTAACTGCTGCGTTTTACGCACGCCCGCCGGCAAAATTGCGCCTGTCCGCCCGCCGCCCTTCGCAACAATTAGGTAAAGGATCGCCGACCTCTAGCCGGGCAGAGCGCTCGTTTTTGGAGCGCCGACGCAGCCGATTTCGGCCGAAAACGGCCGAAAAATGACGTTTTTGGGGCGTCCGTTACCAACGTGCTATTTTGCGCCTCCCGGGCGTAACTGCTGCGTTTTACGCACGCCGGCGCAAAATTGCGCCTGTCCGCCCCCGCCCTTCGCAACAATTAGGTAAAGGATCGCCGACCTCTAGCCGGGGCAGAGCGCTCGTTTTTGGAGCGCCGACGCAGCCGATTTCGGCCGAAAACGCCGAAAAATGACGTTTTTGGGGCCCGTTACCAACGTGCTATTTTGCGCCTCCCGGGCGGTAACTGCTGCGTTTTACGCACGCCCGCCGGGCAAAATTGCGCCTGTCCGCCCGCCGCCCTTCGCAACAATTAGGTAAAGGATCGCCGACCTCTAGCCGGGGCAGAGCGCTCGTTTTTGGAGCGCCGAGCCGCGATTTCGGCCGAAAACGGCCGAAAAATGACGTTTTTTGGGGCGTCCGTTACCAACGTGCTATTTTGCGCCTCCCGGGCGGTAACTGCTGCGTTTTACGCACGCCGCCGCGGCAAAATTGCGCCTGTCCGCCCGCCGCCCTTCGCAACAATTAGGTAAAGGATCGCCGACCTCTAGCCGGGGCAGAGCGCTCGTTTTGGAGCGCCGACGCAGCCGATTTCGGCCGAAATGGCCGAAAAATGACGTTTTTTGGGGCGTCCGTTACCAACGTGCTATTTTGCGCCTCCCGGGCGGTAACTGCTGCGTTTTACGCACGCCCGCCGCGGAAAATTGCGCCTGTCCGCCCGCCGCCCTTCGCAACAATTAGGTAAAGGATCGCCGACCTCTAGCCGGGCAGAGCGCTCGTTTTTGGAGCGCCGACGCAGCCGATTTCGGCCGGAAAAATGACGTTTTTGGGCGTGTTACCAAGTGCTATTTTGCGCCTCCCGGGCGGTAACTGCTGCGTTTTACGCACGCCCGCGCGGCAAAATTGCGCCTGTCCGCCCCCGCCCTTCGCAACAAGGTAAAGGATCGCCGACCTCTAGCCGGGGCAGAGCGCTCGTTTTTGGAGCGCCGACGCAGCCGATTTCGGCCGAAAACGGCCGAAAAATGACGTTTTTGGGCGGCCGTTACCAACGTGCTATTTTGCGCCTCCCGGGCGGTAACTGCTGCGTTTTACGCACGCCCGCCGGCAAAATTGCGCCTGTCCGCCGCCGCCCTTCGCAACAATTAGGTAAAGGATCGCCGACCTCTAGCCGGGCAGAGCGCTCGTTTTTGGAGCGCCGACGCAGCCGATTTCGGCCGAAAACGGCCGAAAAAATGACGTTTTTTGGGGCGTTACAACGTGCTATTTTGCGCCTCCCGGGCGGTAACTGCTGCGTTTTACGCACGCCGGGCAAAATTGCGCCTGTCCGCCGCCGCCCTTCGCAACAATTAGGTAAAGGATCGCCGACCTCTAGCCGGGGCAGAGCGCTCGTTTTTGGAGCGCCGACGCAGCCGATTTCGGCCGAAAAATGACGTTTTTGGGGCGTCCGTTACCAACGTGCTATTTTGCGCCTCCCGGGCGGTAACTGCTGCGTTTTACGCACGCCGCGCGGCAAAATTGCGCCTCCGCCGCCGCCCTTCGCAACAATTAGGTAAAGGATCGCCGACCTCTAGCCGGGGCAGAGCGCTCGTTTTTGGAGCGCCGGCGCAGCCGATTTCGGCCGAAAACGGCCGAAAAATGACGTTTTTTGGGGCGTCCGTTACCAATGCTATTTTGCGCCTCCCGGGCGGTAACTGCTGCGTTTTACGCACGCCCGCCGCGGCAAAATTGCGCCTGTCCGCCCGCCGCCCTTCGCAACAATGTAAAGGATCGCCGACCTCTAGCCGGGGCAGAGCGCTCGTTTTTGGAGCGCCGACGCAGCCGAAAACGGCCGAAAATGACGTTTTTTGGGGCGTTACAACGTGCTATTTTGCGCCTCCGGGCGGTAACTGCTGTTTTACGCACGCCCGCCGGCAAAATTGCGCCTATCCGCCGCCGCCCTTCGCAACAATTGGTAAAGGATCGCCGACCTCTAGCCGGGGCAGAGCGCTCGTTTTTGGAGCGCCGACGCAGCGATTTCGGCCGAAAACGGCCGAAAAATGACGTTTTTGGGGCGCCGTTACCAACGTGCTATTTTGCGCCTCCCGGGCGGTAACTGCTGCGTTTTACGCACGCCGCCGCGGGGCAAAATTGCGCCTGTCCGCCGCCGCCCTTCGCAACAATTAGGTAAAGGATCGCCGACCTCTAGCCGGGGCAGAGCGCTCGTTTTTGGAGCGCCGCGCAGCCGATTTCGGCCGAAAAGGCCGAAAAATGACGTTTTTGGGGCGTCCGTTACCAACGTGCTATTTTGCGCTCTCCCGGGCGGTAACTGCTGCGTTTTACGCACGCCCGGCGCGGCAAAATTGCGCCTGTCCGCCGCCGCCCTTCGCAACAATTAGGTAAAGGATCGCCGACCTCTAGCCGGGGCAGAGCGCTCGTTTTTGGAGCGCCGGCGCAGCCGATTTCGGCCGAAAACGGCCGAAAATGACGTTTTTGGGGGCGTGCGTTACCAACGTGCTATTTTGCGCCTCCCGGGCGTAACTGCGCGTTTTACGCACGCCCGCCGGGGCAAAATTGCGCCTGTCCGCCCGCCGCCCTTCGCAACAATTAGGTAAAGGATCGCCGACCTCTAGCCGGGGCAGAGCGCTCGTTTTTGGAGCGCCGACGCAGCGATTTCGGCCGAAAACGGCCGAAAAATGACGTTTTTGGGGCGCCGTTACAAGTGCTATTTTGCGCCTCCCGGGCGGTAACTGCTGCGTTTTACGCACGCCGGCGCCGGCAAAATTGCGCCTGTCCGCCGCCGCCCTTCGCAACAATTAGTAAAGGATCGCCGACCTCTAGCCGGGGCAGAGCGCTCGTTTGGAGCGCCGACGCAGCCGATTCGGCCGAAAACGGCGAAAAATGACGTTTTTGGGGCGCCGTTACCAACGTGCTATTTTGCGCCTCCGGGCGGTAACT
>CAAHFI011086262.1:0-13475 GCA_900893395.1 Euglena gracilis
AAGTTTAAACGGTGTCGAGTAGTCGCCCAGCTGCTTTCAACTTTTCGTTTTCCACCAGGTTTGTCGATTCAGACAATCCTGTATACCCCCAGCAGCTCCAAAATTGGCATGCATAATTTTTTACACACTCACACCCGCAACTACTCCGAACCTCCCGCTTCCCCATGGTGTTCACTCTGGGAGAACTTTCCACGCAATCACCAACCAAGCACAGAAGATAAAATACCCAAATCAAACCTAAGCCACACAACCCGCAAAATGGGCCACACCGTATCTCCAATGGAGAGCAGTCAATTTTTTCGTCAATTGCACGCTTACTTAGCACTCTGTGCAACATTCTGCCCAAGGCGCATAGCGCACAGGCACCCCGATACGCATAGCGCACATTCCCCCCGAGCTCATATCACATCCCCATTAGCGCACAGCACACCGCGCATAGCGCGAACCCTGCGCATATTGCGCTTCTACTCGTGCCCCGCCCCCGCATCCCCCCTGCACATATTGTGCAGTCTAGCAACTGCCATCCCCCACATGCCCCCCCCATGCGCATATCGCGCCACGCCCGGCGTATCGCGCCACACACTGCGCGTATCGCGCAACCTACCTTAGCAACCCCCCACAACACAATCTCATGCTTGACACAAAATGCGTTTTCATTGGCAAAGAGCTGGTGTTTGCGGGTTTTTGCATGAATCACATACAAACTCAATGCAAAATCTTGGACTCTTTGTTCCAATGAACCAACCACCTGGAAAAGGTCCGAAATTCGCTCAACATCATACTGCAAGCGCTTAATACATTTGTGGTTTGAGGGTAATTCATCCAAAAGTGGTAACTTGTCAACAAAGGAGTCAAAACCAGCTGAAAGCATTGGAAAAGCGGTGTCCAGAAATTGGACCTGATTAGCGAAAGCTTCCATTGGGGTTGTAATGGTGTTCATCCTATTCTCGGATTGTCGGGTTTTGGTACCCAACGTGAGTCGGGGTACCCCTACCGCATTTTCACCGGTTTTGTCGTCAATCATTGTAGAAAGTCGGTTCTCCAACACTGAAACTTGTCTTTTTAATTCGAGAACTGTAAAGTTTTGCGTTGGGTACTCAAATCCGCAAGCGCGGTATCAATGCCAGTGATATCCAGAATTGATTTTTGAATGCTGTTGCACCGTCTGTGCAATTCTGCAAACGCAGATTCGATTTTGTTCACATCCGCTGGCAACTGGTTGTGCAAATCGGTTACAGTTGATCGTAGTGCTCCCATACTGGGTTTTTTGGTGAAAATTAACGCAAAGCGGTATTGTAAGTCCCCAATTGCTGTTTGTAGCCTCAAAACGCAGTTTGGAGGTCCGCATTAGAGGTTTGGAGGGTAGTAATGACCGTTTCTCGGTCCTGGAGTTCTGCATTCGCGGTTTGTAAGCTAATAGCCACCGCATCGTGGCTTTTGAGCTCCGCCGTAGCGGTTTGTAGCACATTGGAAGCGTTTTCAAGTTTCTGTATGTCGTTTTACCACTTTTCATGGAGGAAATCCTGCCGATGCGCGATATCCGCCACTTGAGTGTGCAATGCGATCAAACTATAGGAAACTTCTCCGCATTTGCTAGAAGTTTGTTCTAAACGAGCAATCCGCTCGTCCAGTTGTTGAGACGAACCCCATTGCACATAATGTTTGTGTATTTGTGTAAAACTTGATGAGAACTCGCGTCTTCATCACCGTAACGCCAAATGCGCTCTTGGGATTGTTGTACAGCATTGTACAAAGTGCATAAGTGCTCATATGAGACATATGAGCACAGTTCTGCACCCGTAGGCGCTGTATCCGGGACTGCATTTCTTGCATTGTACAAAAAAAATTTTTCCAGTTGTGTTACAATCGTTGGAGGTTTTGTTGTAAGTGTGAAAATTTTGCGTTACTCCGCAATTCTGCAGTTTGGAGGGTCTCTTGTACCTGTCGGAAGTTTTGTTCCGATGTGGTACGCAATAATTAGTCAAAACCCTCACGGAGGTTTGAAGGTCATTTGTGGTTGTATCGAAATTCTTTTGGCAAAGCTGTCCCATTTCATGGACATATTGTCAAATGAACCCCAATTTGCCGTAAACGGCCTTGTGACTGTCTGCATCAAATTGTAGGAATTGGTTAAGTGCTTTAGCGCATTTTTGGACACGTGCTTCGATGTGTCGAAATTGTTGTGTTAGTGGGTGGTTCTCCGGAAAATTTGTGACTGAGCTCGATGGTATTACTGGAGAACTCATCCCCAGCTTCCACGAGGTCATTGCCCGTGGGCACAATGCCTTCGGCAGTGTTCGGAATCACAATCCGCATTTCAACGGCATATTGCCGCCTTTTTTTCTCCAGAGTTATTCTGGAAACCAACATAGAACATGAAGAAGCATATTGCTCTGCCAATTCCTCAAAAGAAACGCGTCTGCAGATAACCAATTGTCTGTCGCGTTCTTTTTCATTTTTTGGGAGACAACCTACAAATTCCGTTTTGATCGCCTCCGGATTTCCGTCATGGGTTGGTCCCTTCAATTCCCAATAGTACTCCCAGTCATGGAAAAACTGTTTCCATGTTGTTGGATCACCGTCCTATTGGGGATTAACCTTATTGGCGATTTCGATGGTGTTTGTGAAATTTTTCTGAGTAACCCGTGGCCCTTCGGTGGTATTCATTGAAGGTGGGCCCGGGCGCGATATCACACCATGTGTGGTTACACCGGTGGTTGCACCAAGTGTGTTGTTGGGGAAATTATGCGAGTGCGCATGGAACATACCACCAAGGTGTACCATAGGTACCAGGCAAATTTGGGGTGTCGCGAATACGTGAATGGTGATGCGAATGCGCAAGGGGAGGTTGAGGTTCCTATGGACTGTACCATTGGTGGAACCAAGCATATTTCCGAGGTATGACCAACACCCTGTGTGGGGGTGCGGCTCATACCGCGAATTAGTTCGGCTTCCGCGATCTCTTGATTTATGAGGGGGTTAGGTCTGGTTCTTGATGGACAACCCGACTGATCGTCCGAAAACTTGTCCATTGGGACTGGTAACGCTACGGAGTGGACCTCTACATGAGCGGAAATGCGGTTTGGTTGTAATGTTCTGGTAGACTCTATAAAGGTTGCGCGAATAGCGCTTTTTGAGCTGAAAGATGTGACAAGTGTGCCAACCGTACCCAAATGCGGATTTGTTGAACAGAACGCAACTGTGTGTGTACTTGGTCCTAATTGGTTGCCAATTTACACACACTTTGCTCCAATTGGTCAACAACTTGCAAATTGTCGTTTATCTGCCTCACATCATCCTGTAAACGCCTAATTCGCTTGCGGTATGAGGGTATCTCATCCAAAAGCAGAGTTTTGTCAGAGATCGACTGAAAATCGTGTGAAATTGCACCAAACCCAGTGTCCAATTCTCGAACTCGTACCGCTAAAGTGGGTATCGCACTGGAGATGGCCTCCAATTGTGGACATGGTTGGTCCGAACACGGAGTTTTGACTTTTTCAGCTGTTTGCCGATCCATCAAGACCGAAACTTGCGCGGATAGCGCCATAAGTTCATTTTGTAATTTTGTAACATCCTGTTTCACCGTTTTCTCGGTGTTTGTGAGACTGTCCCAAACTGCTTGCATAACTTGGTGATTTTCAGCACGCATTTCAGCGTAAAACTGCTCCAAGTGTAGGGATGTGAGTGTGGGTAGGGATGTGGTCGACGGCAATGCGTCTGCGGTTGGTGATTGCACCTGAAGGAGTTTTTTGCTTAATTCTTGCATGCGTATCTGCAAATCCGCTATCGCGGTTTGAATTCCGGTCACATCCGTGATTTTGCTGGTCACTTCCGCATAGCGGGCATAAACCTTAGCCGAAGCGGCTTCGATTTCTACCATGTCACTTTGCTGCTGTTGTTGCACATCCTCAATACTACTCGCAATATTCGCGATTTTTGTGTGAAAACTTGCAATTTTAGTAGGGAACTTCACTGCAGTGGCAAGATTTCTGCTCCAAACGAGGAAGTCTTTCCTCCAATTCTTGCACGTAAGTGCGGGAGGAAAAACTTTCACATTGTTGGGCATGAAAGTGGCAAAAATTAACGGAATCACCGCTCAGTTGGAAAATGCGCTGTTGCGCTTCCTGAGAAGCAGTTGCCACAGTGGAAAACTGCTCCAGTGTAATAAATTTTCCCAAATCGTGATATTTGGTGGGTGGTTCATGCAACGTTTGCTGGAATTGTGGAAAAATTGCCATAATTGGCTCCAGTTTATTAGACAAAGCCTGCAAACTCTGTTGCAAGTGGGAAAACTTCGCATCATTGCGGGATTGTATTTCACACACTGTCTCACTCACTTTTAGGATCCTTGTGGCAATTGTGCCTGCAAATGTGTCTCAAAACTTTGGCGCAAATTTTCAAAATCCATAAAAGGCAATGCAGGAGAAGAACCCGTATCGGGTGGTGCTTGCAATTGTCCTATAGGACTTGGATCTGTGAGCGCATGGGGAGGTTGGATAAAACATGGTATTTCTAACCCACCCACAACAAAAAGTTGATGTGGCGCAACCGCCTCAGAATCAAGTGTGCCTATCGGCATGAGTGCGAGATCTCGCTGGGGGGAACGGCTGTCAGCCAATCGGCTTTCCAACAAGAAGGGTTGTGCCCGTTGGGCTACAGGTTGCTCGTGTGGGGGAGGTGGTAGAGCCCATTGGGCGCGGGTATTGCGAGACACACACATATGTAGGTGTGACCCACACTGACAGGGGGAATTACTTGTCAATTGAGTCGCCGTTGGGCTTGGACCCCGTTGGGGTTGAGAATGCTCAAAAGAGCTGGGCATTTGGATGGGGTGATGCTCAATAGAGCTGGGGAAGGGAACTATGGAGTGTGGCACACCTTGGATGGGGGAATGCTCGATAGAGGTGATTGTGTCCCCCGATAGGGATGAACAAGCTTATAGGAGCCTATACTCCTCCTGCAACAATGCATAACAATTGCTTCTCAAAGAACCAATCAAGTCCTGATAATCAATGAGTGTGTTGGTGCTTGAGCTCTGCAAAGTTCTTTTTGCAGAAACAAACACAATCAAACCCCAAAAGGTAAGCAAAGGAACAAACTTAGAAGGATGTGGCAGCGTATACTGCCCAGAACCTCCTGAAGCTTGTACCTGTGCTTAAAAGTTGGCACCAAACAGATCGTGGATGCTTTGTAGCCGATAGGCTCAGCACCACTCACTGTTTTAAGTCACCTGTTAAGATGGGAGGCAGAAGGGGCGTAGGAAAGAAACCAAAATTGCTACCAAGTGTACGTCCCCTGACTCTATTCCCACTGCCTGTCGGCCTACTTACACCCTTCCACAGGAATAGAACCAGGAGAGTAACAAAAAAGAAAGTCTTTCACTTAACTATTGGTTTTTATTGCCTTTGGGCTTATGCAGAGCACAAGGCAAACCAGAGGGTTTCTTGGGTAACTAGTTCAACAAGTGCGCTCCTATCGGAGCTCAAATATTCAAATCTTTGATTTGCCCTTTTGGGTTAAGGAAACATAAAACAAAAGAATACGAATACCACCTGTGAAAAGAGAAGGCAGATCCGAGATAGAATAGGCTATTCCTAATTCTGCAATTTGTGTTGCACAACATGGAATAGTACTATCTAGCATGACATTGTACATTCTGCAGTCTGCTGCTATGCACAGTGCCATGTACATGCTGCTGAGTTGGGTCAAACCATTCTGTTTCATTTCCAGGTGCCATTTGGTTCCACCTCCACGTCTAAACATTTTTTTCATCAATAGGATGTGGATGAGGCAGCCAAGCTTGCAGAAGTGCAAAAGGCCGCCAAGAAAGAATCCCTTCAGTTGGTGAAACATGTGGACACTAGATGGAACACTGTGTATGACTTCCATTGCAGGATGGTGTGTTTTCCCCCGATGTTCAGACACTTGGTAATCTGCATTCCTCATGTTCAACGCAGGCCATTCATAAATGCTGTGGTTGCTTTACCTGCAAGTGATTGGGAGGCTATGGAACAAGCTGTCAAAATTATGAAGCGATTTTCTGTCGCAACTGATGTTTGCCAACGGGACGAGGGTTCAGTGGCTACGGTTCCGAGAGAGTTGCAGAAACTTCTGGCTCATTTCCAGACCCTTCGGGAACAATAACCGGAGTTAAAGCATTTCCTTGACAATACACAGGTTGTTTCACGTCCCTCCCGCCACCACTGATGCATTTTGTTATCCCAAATAATTATCTGCATATTTGTTTGTCTTGTTATTTTATGCTACGCAACTGGTGTCCTCCCTGTCGAATTTTCAATGAAATATTTGGAAGGGAACTGGTTTGTCGAAGGACAGGCAATGTGAGGATAGTGCGGTGCTCCCCTGGATATATTTGTTTCTCATTCTTTTTGGCAAAAAATTATTTGATCATCTGCACCATGCTTCTGGGAGTTACAAATCCACGAGGTACTCGTTTTATGACGCTTTAATTCGGGAAGCAATTCTTCTCAATACTGTTTTACAAGGATCCACGTTTGTTTGGTATTTCAAGTTTTGCATATGCGGAGTCATTCTACATTCATCTGGTTCAGTGTTGTTGGCATTCCAATGTAATCAGTTTGGGACATCGTGGCACGCACACACACACGCGCGCGCACACACAGCAAATGTCCAGGGCCCAAACTGGGAGTCCAGGTACGCCAGAATGTTGAGGCCAAGCAGACAAACGGGGTATTATTTTGAGACAGTTTCCAAATTGCTTCATGCTCGACATGAACACCTTTGATCACTGATATTTTCCTAGCAATTCAAAAAAGCGCTGAGCAAAAAATTCTCGGGTGATGAAACCATTAACTTGGAGGCAAGTTGTGGGGATGAAAAATTTAAAATATGTATTTTTTCTTCCAGCCAACGTCCCTGGCAAAATTAACCCGCACAAAGAAATGCCCACAGTGGGAAACACTGTGGTCCGCTAGGTTTTTTTGTTGACGACAGTTGGCCCCTTGTATCACACTTTGGCTCGATGGTACCTGTCACTTTTCGCCGGCTATTGTTCTTTGATTTTCTTGCCTCGCGTCTTCTCCTTGCTGCTTTTCGCGCCGGCAGTCGGCTGTGACGCAACCCTTCCGAGGAAAGGGAAATATATCAACTTTTAACTGCCAAAGAAGAAACAACAAACAAAAAGCCATTCAACAAGAAGGACAACAAGAGGCCATTCAACTTCAATCTTGCCTTTGTGTTTGAGGTCCCTCCGTCCCTGATCACGGTTTATCCCAGGACTGCTGAAATGCTTCTTGCTTTTTTGGGGCTTGGAATGGAAGCAAAATTTCCACTGGTGGCCTAATACTGAAAAGCGTCCACGTGCGGATATTCCCACTTGCCCCGTCTTGGGGCGTCGAAGCTCCAATCTTGAAACTGTCTGGCTCTGCTGCCGATTCCAGGCTCCATCCCTTGTATGTCGCTCTCCCGGACACTTCCCCCCAAGTTCTCCATGGTTCTGGAGTGCGATCTCCGAAAAGTTCAAAGCTTCCTGCCAGCTTTTTTTTGGTACTTTTTTTTGCGATGAATGTTCCAAAAATGGCCAAAAATTTATCAAAAAATGGACTCAGTAGTCCCGGGATAAACCGTTACCAGGGACGGAGGGACCTCATGTGCGAAACACGAAGACATCACCACTTCCATCTTTTATTGGTATTTGGCTTGGTTTCAATCTTCACCAATTGCGGATCTTGTTTGTACTTGTTGATCTTGCTTGCTTTGTTTTTTGATAGCTTGTGATGTCTTTCCTCTATATGACGGCGCAAAAAGCAGTCAGGAGAAGACGCAAGGCAAGAAAGAGAAAGAGCAATAGCCGGCAAGGAAACGAGCCAAAACCATCAAGCCGAAAGTGTAGAGCAAGGGTGGCCTAATGTTACAGATTTGTGGGACCCAACTGCGCATCCTAAAAATGGGTTTAAATCATCAGAAAATATACAAAAATAAGCGTCGCCCCAAATAGGAACCCCACCTCAGTTTTCCAAAGCACAGTAGCGTGCAGCATCATTATCGACCCCTGTTTTGTTTTCGTGACCACAGGTGAGGATGCATGGGCATTCACGACCACAGGTTGGGGATGTGCCGTTTTCATAAGCTGTTGGCCCTTGCCAGATTTGGGCCCCAAGGTCCACCTTTTAATACATGTCCCTTTCCTGAAAAGTTTTCCTCGTCTGTGTCCAGAAATGTGCAATCCCCTCCAAAAAAAGAAACATTGCGCAGGGGGAGAGAAACTGCACACAGGCCGGTCAAAAACAGCATTGCAAAAAAAACTGTAAAAAACTTTAAAAAAAAACAGCAAAAAAACTGCAAATTACTGCACTTCGACAAAAATTCGCAAAAAACAAACTAAAATGATGTTCATATGCAAAAACATTTTCTGCGCAAATTAAGCAAGCAGGAACGAGAGACATGGTGTGCGCATTGGCGTTGGCCACCTTCACGGGTGCGATTAAACTCGTATTCCCTCGAGGCAAGCCGACTAGTGAGCCCACACAAGTCCACTATCAAAGAGCCAACACAGGTCACAGCCCACTATCAAAGACTTGGTGGCCAAGGTGCTTTGGAGAATGCCCTGGCCCCCAATTTTTCAGCGCACAATCTGGTCTCACAATGGCAACGTGCGGAGCCCCAGGTGTCTCGTACTCCGTCGAGGCAAGCCGACCAGGGAGGAAGGGACACCGAGGGCGAAGCACAAGACATTGTGTGCCTGACCCCACCGTTGGCGGTGCCTGAGATGCCGGTTTGGCTGGAGGCGGTTCCATTTCCGCCGTTGGCGGTGCTTGTGCAGCTGGTTTGGCTGCTGGGACATCCAACCCCATTCGAGTTGTGACCGCAGCCTGTGCGGCTGTTGACCTGCTATCAGCAGCACGAACCCGTTGGGTTTCTGGTGGGGATGCGGCAGGTGAGCCACGAGGGGTCAGCACTGCTGATACTGCGGACATTGCGGCGGTCAGAATCTGTAGCACACCACCCAACCACACGTAGCGGACAGGCTCTGTCGGGGTTGGTGCCGTTGGCGCTGCGGGTAAAGAGAGGGGTGGTACCAGAGGTACCGCTGGCCGTTCGGCCTCAGGTGTAGGGGATTCAGCCTCTGAGCTTACATCTCCTTCAGGAGGAAGGGGCGTTCTGAGCCCATTGGAGCTAGTGGAACAACTGGATGCTGAGGTTCATCAGCACGAATTTTCTCCAAGGCTTCCATGCGGTCATCACCGCTCTCTCAGTAGGCTCACACCCTTAGGGAGGTGACAGCTGCCGAGCGCTCTCGCTTTCGGCCGATAGTCCTTTTTCTTCAAGATTTTCCCTTTTCCCACTTTGGAACAGCAAGCACAAGATCGTGATATGATTCTTTCTTTGGTCCACGACTTCAGGGTGACATATATCGTTTGGATAGGTACACTGGAAGGGATAGAAGATTTGGGACACGTCATCCGCGTTTTTGATTGGTAAGAAAATCCTCTGGGAAAAGTTTTGGGAGAACATCGCATTCTCCCCCTTCAAGGCCTTTGGCCTTGAACCCGTTGTTGTTCTTACTTGCCTCCATAAAGAAGGACAGGAAAACAACAACAAAGGGTAGATGAAGAAATGACCTCACAAACAGATACGACACTTCATCACAAGGGAAAAATGGTCAGACTGTTCTCAGAAAACAGTCTTGGAGAAGAGTGAATAAGGTACTGGTGAAGGTGGATGGGTGAGCGGTTGGTTGGCTCCATCCCATGAGTAAGTCCCTTCGGAATTGGGCGGAAACAGGACTTCCCATTTGTATTCTTCCTCCCCGCATGCAAGTCCCTTGCAGGTTCCAAGGGTCCTGCCATTGCCCACTTCCCGGGGTGGGGGCATTCCATTCTCCAAAAGGTCATTCCCGTTCTCGGGGACATTGGACAAAACGCGAAAATTCGCATCGCGCATAACCACCGGTAAAGTTCTCCCTTCCCGTGGGGGTTGCAAAACGGTGGAACTTGCCTTCATGTGGAAAAGAAGGCTTCTTCCCACATTCTCATTGTCATTCTTGATTTTCTTCCCTGGTGGGCATGCCATATCGTTGTCTTGGCAATACTTCACAAAAATCTCATTCCATTTTCCTCCTCTAAGGGAAAGATTCTTGCTTGGCTCCCATGTTGAGGATGTAACGGGGAAACCCTCCCATTGTGTCAAAAATTTCCATCCTTGTTCAAACTTGTGCCTTAAAATCTCTGACACCAAAACATATCCGGGGTGTAATTCTCTCACACCCTCTTTTCCGCGTTCGTTTTCTCGTTCGGCGCCATCGGCTTCTTTTTCGGTTTCTTCTTCGTCATCGGGTTGAAAATAGTCGGTGAAAAATCTTTATCGTGGTCGTTCACGGTTCTCCAATGTTTCACTTGGAAAGACGTGCAAATGCATTCTCCACCCAAACTTGGTGAGACGGCTACCTTCAAGGTGTTGTGTCTTACTTCCAAAATGCGATAAGGACCAAACCATTGACTTTCGATTTTCTTCAACTTCCTTTGTGGCCATCGATCCGTACTCACGAGGACAAAATAACCAAACAAAATAGCTCGATCTCGGACGACCTTTGTTCAAAGACTCGTTTTTCGATTCACGCAACCTTTGAAGTCTTTTCATCACACCATCTTGGATTTCAGTAAGATCTCTCAAAAAACTTTCAAGGTTTGGGGTACTTCCTAGTTCGGGGATGATTTCACCTTTCCAACTGCGACGTCCCAAAAATATCTCACTTGGCGAATATCCCGTTTTTGGAGAAACTTGAGATTTCATCATCCATGAAACAATCGGTCTGAGCTTTTTCCAATCCATTGTTTTCATTTTCAATGTCAATGCTCTCAAATGTTGCAAAAATGATCGATTTGTTCGCTCACAAAGACCATTTGATTGTGTGTGTCAGGGAACCGAAACTTTGACGTCCACTCCGAAGGACCGAAACACTTTTTGATAGAAACCTTCTTGTTGCGAAAACCGAACATCATTGTCACTCATGATGCATTGAGGCTTGTCAAATTTCAAAATCCACTCCTTCCAAATCAATTTCAAAGTTTCCTCACCACTTATGTTTTTGGAACACGGTATGAACTTCACAAACCTTGAGAGTGAATCCACAATTGTGAGAACGTAATTGAATTCATTGTGTGCATCCATTGAAATGAAATCGATTTAAAGTGTGTCGTTTGCAATTTGCGGTATCGGAAGCGACGAAATTAATCCACGGTCGGTCGACGTGTTCGGTTTGCCTTTGAGACAAACTTCGCAAAAATCACAAATTCGTTTTGCCACACCGAAAAAATTGCTTTTTGACTCATCCGACCAAAACATCTTGCAGAAGAAAAGAACGGTGCGCGCGGCACCCGGATGTCCATTCACATCATGACACCACTTCAATGTTTTCTCAAGCTTCGCCTTGGGAACAACTTTTTTTGTTCTCGCAAAACAAACCCTTTTCTGATTTGTGCCTCAACCTTTCTCCAATGATGGTCGCTTTCCTTTCTGCCAAAGCGTTCCACATTTCTTGGAATTCGCTGGACAAATAATCTTCCTTTGAAAAATGCAATGACTCACCAATCTTGAATAGAATGGCAAAATCCAATTGTCGGTCCATCCTTTCAAAAGCTTCGGACGCGATGGAATCAAAATCTTGTCCAATCATTTCCTCAAATTTTCCTCGTGAAAGCCAATCCGGTGGTTCGTTTTTAATGCCGGGAATGTGTTTGACAACCAAATTGAATGAGGAAAGATCATGTACCATCTTCGTAGTCGTGGGTTAGTCGGTGGTGCGGAGTCGAGAAAAGAACGTGTTGCTTGGTTGTCGCAAAACCACACAATCTTTTGATGGGAAACCATTCGGTATTCGGTTGACATTGTCAAAATTCCTGAAAGCAATCCCCTTGCATAGGTATTGTACCTTTGTCGGGTGTCATTCCATTTCCACGAATAGTGGCCGAGAGGGACAAGGGTGAACGTGGTCGGGTAGGTATGGTCAGACTCCCCTCCGATTTCACTCCTTTTGTCTCCAAAATGGTTGATCTCCTTTTGAAGTCTTCCAAAATCTCATTCGAAACTTGTTGCCATTGGGAAATTGTAGCTCCACCTTGAACATCACTTGAGTCGGTCAAAATCACGACTTCTGCACTCGGTCTCGGTGTTCCGAAACACGTCAATTTTGCCAATTTAGATTTGAGCTCGTCGAATTTGCTTTGTTCATCCAAACCCTATTTCCACGGTGTTCCTTTTTGAGAAGTTCGGTTAACACGTGTGATGTTTCGGAATACTTTGGTACGTGACGGCGAAAGAAATTCATTCCTCCGAGAAAAGATTGTAACTCCTTCAAAGTTGGAGACTTTTGCTTTTAGGATGGCATCAACCTTCTTTTTGCTCGGCAACCACGTCCCGTGACTCAAGTCAAATCCCAAATATTCCATGTTCGTTTGAAGGAATTCACACTTGCACAACTTCACACGGATTTGATGTTTTTGGCATTCGGAAAGAAACGCTTCAAGCAAAATGACGTGTACCTCTTTTGTATCCGTGCCGATTCCACAATCGTCAAAAAAGGCACCGAGGTGACTCCTCGTCAAAATTTGCCTGAGTTTCGGCTTTGCTTTCACCTTAGAAATTAGGAGTTCGATCATTTCTTGGAAAACTCCGGGGGCACCTTGAAGTTCAAAAGGCATGCAAAGCCACCGAAAACATCGTCCGGAGGGGGTCGTGAATGCCGAAAGTTCGTTCGCCCGGGGTGTCAACCAAACTTGCCAAAAACCGCTCCTTAGCTCAAGTTTCGTCTTGAAATTCGTCTTCGCCATGTTTTCGATAAGAATTTCCATATTCAGTAAAAATGCCGCGTGCGGTTTGGTTCGGCGGTTGAGTCGTACGTATTGTCCAACCATTCTTTTTGTCTTGCTTTCCTTTTTGTCGACGAGAGAAGTGGGCGAACAATACTTCGGAAACGTGCCGGGGGGAAAGGGTTCAACCAACCCGTCTTGCACCAACTCATTAACTTGTGCTTCAATTTTGGCACAGTCTTGGGGGGACATGGGCCAACAATCAATCTTGGGCATTCAGCCAAAAGGAACATTCGGAAACATCAGGGTCACACACTTCCTTCGAATCACATCGAAGCACTGTCTTGATGTCCTCGAACCGAAAGAAATACAAATCCTCTTCATCGGTCATTTGTGCCATCATCTCTTCCAACCCGGGGGAAAATTGCATCCACGCCATGTCAAAATCCAACCTTGTGGAAAGAATTGGGTGAATTTCATCGTCAACCAACTGCATTTCTTTTGCACAAGGGTTGGCATTTTCCGTTTTAGGGGCAACATCCATCAAAGGTTCCTTTTCAATCGAAACTTGAAATTTTGGACAAAAATTCATTTGTTCATCCAACTTCGTTGAATCCCAACCTTTTGCTCTTTTTGAAATCCACTTGAGACAAATTGGATCACATTCTTGAAGGGGAACTTCCATTT
>CAAHFI011086969.1:0-13395 GCA_900893395.1 Euglena gracilis
TGCAGAACGTAGATTTCTACTTCCGCAAACCAGGTCTCGCAACTGACACTCGTTCGGGCGGGTCTCTCCGAAGGGACATCCCCTATGGCCGGAGGGTCCCGTCCGAAAACTAATTTATAGGGGGAGTGAGGTAAACCAACCCTGGTAGGGTATTGATATAAAACAAAGACCATGGTAGAACTGATATCCAGTTGCTGCGCGAGTCAGCCAGTGAAAGGCGAAGCATATTCACGACGGATTTCACGGCTGCCTCGGCTCTACCATTGCCTTTGGGTCGGTATATAATGGAAAAATGTTGCTCGATTCCGAGTAAACCGCACAAAGTGGTGAAAAACCTTGAAGAAATCAAATGGTCTTGATCACTCACATTTCATTCGGTAAACCCATTAAGCAAATGCATTTCTCCAAAAATATAGTTGCCAAACTTTGGGCAGTCAACCCTGACTTCTGGCATGGAATGGCTACAATGTACCCACTCAGCCTGCAGACGACAACAAAAACGTAATCGTAAATTTTGTCGTCCGTTCCTTTGCACGGTTCTAATTCCAGAAAATCCATGCAGAGGGATGTAAAAATGTCAGGGGGTACGGGGAAAAAGTCCATCGTACCAGGGGGGGTACCTCTGCGGGGTTTTACCGCTTGACAAATTTGACACCGTTGCGCTATTCGCAAACAGCGTGAGTAAAGCTCTTTCTCGCTCAGGGTTGTACAGTACCTGCGGCCCACCAACGAAAGAAGTTTGGGGGCCCCAGGGTGACCATGGTTGTGATAACACAAAATCACATCATCAACCAGGTCCTGGGGGATACAATATTTGTAACCCGATTCATTGCGAAAAACCAACCGTAAAGGTGAAAGAGTGTAATTGTCCAGCACTTCGCCATTACGAAGTCTGGTGACAATGGTGTCATACACCGGATCACGACTATAATCCCATTCGCGAAAGAACAGTGGGAAGGGGACTCCGTGCGCGTAATACGCCGGGGCCGGACGTGCTTCCACGTCGGCGCCTTCCTCGCACTGGTGCGACCAGGAATAGTTGTGAAACGGGAAAAGAATCCAAAAGATTGTCCGCAGCGTCGTTTCGACGTGCGTATCGTCAGCTTCCTGACTTCCATGAAAAGTCGCGTCTCCCTCATCCGGGTTCCCAGGGTAATACCAAGGGGCCCGACTGAGCGGATCCGCTACTTTTTGTGTGTGACCAGGGGTATAATAACCACAAGGTTGAATTGACTCAAGAACTCATGCCATCTGCATCGCCTTCCGACCGATGACATGGCCTTGTTCAAATCCTCGGTGTACCAGTGTTGGAGACTCTCATGGTCGGTCTTGACGAGGATCTGGACGAGGCTGCTGGCTACCCAGCTTCGGAATTTCTGGAGTATAAGCACGATTGCGTAGGTTTCCTTCTCGCGTATACTCCATTTGACTTGACCTTTTCCATCGTCGCCCTGTAACTTTCTGCTGAAGAAAGCCACAGGTCGGAGCTCATTCGCCGCATTATGCTGGCTAAGAACTCCGCCAACAGCGTAATCGCTGCTGTCGACTTCCAACACGTATGGTTTGTACGGGTCCGCGATTTCGAGGACAACATTCTCCAAAAGCAAAACCTTGATTTTCTCAAGGGCCTCGCGCATTTGGTCATCCCAAATGACTTTGGTGTTGTCAACAGCCCGGTTTTTGAGCTGTTTGGTGAGGGGCACCGCGATTTTCGCGAAGTCCTTCATATAAATCGCGTAGTATTGGGCTAATCCCAAAAATCCTTTGAGGTGAGTAATCGTTTTGATTACCTCAGGGGTCCATTTCTTAATGGCTTCGAGTTTACTCGGAGCGGCTTTCCGCTGTCCATTGCTGAGGATGTGACCGCAAAATTTTATAGTATCCGAAACAAATGCATTTTCGCGCCTTTCGCGAAAAGCACATGTTTTTGAAAAGCGGTTAATACCGCGCAAACATGGTGGAAGTGTGTGACGAGGATATCCTCGCTCGATTTTGCGGATGGTGGTGGTGTTCCCACCAGCACATCATCAATGTACACAATGGCAAACGGTAAATCGCGTAGAACCCATTGTATCATGCGCTGAAACATGGCTGGGCCATTCTTAACACCCATGGGGAGTACCGTCCATTGGTACACACCCTTGGATGTCACGAATGCCGTGTATGGTTGGGAGTCAGGGTGTAAGTGCATTTGGTGAAAACCGTCCTCCAGATCGAAAATTGACCACAACCGGTTTTCCGATTGTTTGGTGATCAAATCCTCGATCAGGGGAGCGGGAAGGGATCATCCCTTGTTTGGGAGTTCAGGTACCGGTAATCCAGCACCAGCCTCCATTTCTTCTGACCTGAGGGGTCTGGGGGTTTAGGAACAACAAATGCCTGGGATGTCCACTCGCTTTTCGAGGGTACAATCCACTTGCGCTGAATAAGCTTCTCAATCATTTCATTGAGAGCTTGTTCGCGTTCTCCCGAACAACGAAAAAATTTCCGGTGCATTGGCTTTGGCTCCATCCTTAAGCTCGATCTTACAAACACCGAACGGACCGCGTATCGCGGGGTCGATGTCGCACGCGTATACTGGATTTTCCAGCACACCGTGGAATTCGCGGGTAATCCGCGAACAGAATTCGGCTGACTTAGGATGCTGACCTGCACTCTCGATGACTGCGGAAACCGCCAGGGTATCCCTGGGGCTACCGAGCTTCCTCGGCACCGCGAATTCGGACATTCCGAATGCATCGAAGAAACATACGCGAAAAATGATTTCTTGCAAGGGTGGTAATATTTTACCACAAAAATCCTCAAAAATCGGTACATTAGTGGGTAAATCCCACCAATGAAAACATACATACGATAGTTGGGTGAACCATTCCGCTTCCGGAATGATGGGTATGAGAATAACTCCACGGGCTTCATCCCGCAGAATTTTCTCAACCGCACATTCGATAAGTTTTGGGGGAGGGTGCATCCATAACACCGTATCACCCCAAAATTTATCAAATGCGTTGGAGTGTTGTGACCAATGACGTGGCAAACGGGCATGTGCATTGGATGAAAAGGCATCGATTTCCAATGCCAAATCAAAAGAATCAGCCAATGTCGCGATTTTGGAAAACCATCGTTCCAAAATGCGATATTGACCAAAATTGAAAGCATTCCATACGCGTTTCGCGTATTCATGCACCCGATTTTCGGGTTGAAGGGTAGAAACACAATGAATGGATCCACAAACATGCGGGTTGTCTTCCACTACCACAAGGGTTAATCCCAAGGGAGTTTGGACAGGTTGGGGGTTTCCCCATTCCGCATCAAATCCGTACCAAGTGTGATCGCGATTGTAATTAGGAATGCGCTTTTCGCGTTTCCGAACAACGAGGCTAATCCGCGTTGTTGGAGTACTCGGTGTATCTCCGCGCATTGCGGGCTACAACCAAGTGTATCTGGGGTGGATTCCGTTTCGGAATTGCGATTAGTGTCGGATTTTGAACTAAACATCCACAATCGAAATCCGATTGGGTGGAAATTCTCCTGCAGTGCACACATTGGAAGGAAGTGTGATGGTGTGACGGGTGTGCGTGTAAGTGGGTGTCGATGGCATTAGCCGGTGAGTCTTGTACAGGTGTGCCTGGATTCGGCACAACTGGTGGAAACGGAGTGGTGGTGTAGCTGGGCGACTACTCGACACCGATACTTCAGGCCTTTGGGCTTTCGTCTTGTAACCCAGTGAAACGGCGGGGGTACCGCTACTCGCTTGCCCTGCCTCATGTGGAACGCATGTTGGTGTGTCATTGGGCAGGGGGGAGGCTTTCTCCGTACCCCGGGTGTGGAAAACGGTTGTTGGTGTGGTGGATAACGGTGTTGCCATTGTGGGTAACGGTGTGGAAAAGCGGTGGTCATCATAGTGGATGACAACGGTGATGGTGGTTTGGGTGTCAATGAAGTGGTGGGTGCTGTGCGCAAACCGTGGGAGTGGCAATCCACAACCAATCGGTACTGGCGTAAAAATGGGTATCCCAAAATTACGTCAGACCCGTGAATTCCGGACTCGTAACCCCAAATATTGGTGAAATGTTGTAATTGTGGGGGTTGTGAGTGATGCTTCGGAATGATGGGCAAGAGTATCTCGAGCACACATCCCAAATCACCACCACACATGGGGGTGTTATCCGCGGTTGTAATTTTGATCGGTTTCTTGGCGCTTACCAAGAGCGGGGTCGGTATCAACCCCAACCGAAAGAGCAGTGCAATGCGACAACCAGTGTCAATGAGAATTTTAACTTTGGTGGAGAAATTTTGAATGCGGATTTCCGCTTGGACGAGTAATTCCATTGGTGGTACGCAAAGTGAAGGGTCTGGCGGAAATACGTTTGCATGCCAGCTCTCCCATGAACCCTTTCCTACTTTGCTCAGCATTCCGAGCGGAAATGTGGAGTGGGGGTAGGGGACCCGAAATAATTCCGGGTACTGACCGTGAAGGCGGATGGGCAGGGGGGGTAAGGTTGATCAGGTCTTACCTCCATCTGTTCATCAGCCCAGAGGTCCGTGCCCTCGGACCTCGGGCTCCCCTACTCCAAGTCCGAACCGGCCGCATAGCCGGCAACGGACTTTTTGGTGGAATAGATGGAATTCAATGAGCGCACCGCCATTCGGGCCTCATTAAATTCCCCGTCCGAGGTCTCATCCCCCTCCCTGCCCGAAGCCGGGGTGTCCTCCTCCAAACAAGATATCTTGAAACCGACCTTTTGCCGGTTGGAGGAGTAACCACGGTCATCGCGGCGCTTACCGCGATTTCCGTAGCCGGGCCGGGGGGAACGAGATCTGGGACATTTGGATGCGTGGTGATCTTTGGAACCGCAAAGTGAACAACGGGATTTGTGGCGGGATTCCGCATAACGGGGGGAACGGTATTCCGTTCGACCGTCAAACCGTCGTGGTGAACGGGTTTCCCGTCGACCATGACCGGTGTACGGGACTTCCCCGTGACTCGCGTGAAGAGGATGATCCACTTCGCGAACGAGATCGTGAAGAATCGCGATTGAAATCCCGTTTTCGGGCAGGGGGCCAGGTGACCGACCGCGAGAAGGACGGGTTTCCCGACCATCACGCGATGGTGACTTGGGCCTACTACCGCTAAAGCGGTTCTCCGAAGACGTGAAACTCCCGATTGACGTGAAAACGCCGAGGAACCCGATCCCCGTGAGGAGGTCGAGCCCCTTGGGCTTCCAATACGCTTTCGCGCATCGGGATTCGGGCATTCCCGAGACATGTGACCAGATTTGTTGCACAAAAAGCACAGTTTATCCGTGCCTGGTCCGAAGAACGCTGATTCCGCGTTTTCGGTCCCGTGGTGGGTGATCTTGGTGACATGGGTGATTTTTGCAACGCATTAACCGCACCCGCAGGGATTCCCGCGGTGGGATGCGTTTGGAAAGCGGACTGTATTTGTCCCAAAACTTGTGTGAGCTTGAGTTGCTTTGACACATAATTCCAACGTTGGGCAAGAGTCATCTCATGCCCTGCCAACTCCTCGCGATGGATATCCTTCACGAGGGATGGTGTGAAATGCAACAAAACCGCATCGAATTGTTCGCGCATTTGCTTCTCGCTAAGTTCATCAACTTCGGAAGCAAGTGCTAACCATTTGGCATACCAAAGGTCAATGGATTTCCATTTGCGATCCGATGGCGCGCATTGTCGCCATTCTTCTCCAGGGTAATCCTGGTGACCAACTTGAGTTGGTTGAAGCGTATTGCTCAACCAGGTCATCGAATGATACGCCATTACGTATCACCAAATTGCGTGCGCGTTCTCGCTCCTCCCTCGGTAGGCAATCGATGAATTCCATCTTGACTACCTCGGGATTCGGGTCTTGGGTGGGTCCCTTTAGTGCCCAATAGTACTCCCAGTCCCGAAAAAATTGTCTCCATGTGGTTGGATCCCCGTCCCATTGGGGCTTCACCTTGTTCGCGATTGCGATGGTGCCCTTGAAGTCTCTCTGAGTAACCCGCTGACCCTCGGTGGTATTCCAGGGGTTTGGGTCAGGGTAATTCTTAACACCAAACGCGTTTCGCGGATTTTCCGCTCCATGTGTAACCCGTGCAGGATTTCCCGCACCAAGTGTAAGGTTGGCAGGATTTTCCTGCGGGAATTGCGAAAAATGTGGTGAAATCTCTCAGTGGGGCGGGTTTCCCGCCGAAAACCCGATGGGTGTCTGGTTCCAGAACCCGGTTGTTGGTATGATCGCGAATGCGACACATGACCAATACCAGGTGTGGGGTGTTGGCTCATTCCTCGTACAAGGTTGGAATGTTGAATTTCTTGGTGGAGACTCGAATTTTCGAGTGGGGGGTCAATTTCCTCATCGGAAATGTCGTGCGAAGAGTGAGTTTGTGGTGTGGGCAAATGCAAAGGTGGTACAATTCGCGTTTTCGCGGGTGGTTGTACCAAATTCGCGGTGGATGTAGGGATTCCTACTCCAGAAATGGTAATTTGAGAACGCGATTCCGGGACATTTGGAATACCAACCGCAGCGCTTACCGCGGTGGTGGTGGCACAACCGGTACCGGAGTGGACATTTTATCCAAACTCGCGGACAAGTCATGCACCGTTTCTTCCAAATGTTCCACCAACTGGAGTTGGCCGCAAATACGGTCAACCTCAGTCTCCAAATGCCTAATGCGTTTGCGGTAACGGGAAAAATCTTCCAAGTGTGGCAACTTTTCAGAAACCAAGTGTAATTCTTGGCAAGATTTCCTTGGGACTCCTCCACATTCCGGAGTTGACCCGCAAGCGCTTTTACGCATTTGAGACGGTTTGCAATTGGTGGAGTGACTTGGTGGGGGTTTCCACGGTGGTGCGCGAATTTTCCGCGGTTGGCTTTTCCAACAACGCAGAAATTCGTCCATCCAACCGAGAAACCTCATCTTGCATGGATCGGGCATTCCGATTCACGATTCCTCAATTTGAGCAA
Organism: Euglena gracilis; assembly: GCA_900893395.1. Classification (NCBI taxonomy): domain Eukaryota; phylum Euglenozoa; class Euglenophyceae; order Euglenales; family Euglenaceae; genus Euglena; species Euglena gracilis. The sequence continues at coordinate 6,971 of CAAHFI011086969.1, forward strand.
ACTTGTACAAAATGCTTGCAAGGTTTCCTTGTTGTCACCAAGCACTTTGTCATAAAATGAGCGAAATTCCGGTGACTCGGATATCCGAGCACGCGAAATGGGGGTAGTGAGCGGATTTCCGTCACTGTGGTGGACAACAAGGTGCAACGGGTTTGTAATTCCCCAATAGCGGCTTGAATACCACTAATGTCGGGAATTCGCTTGGAAAGTGCGGAAACATGCTCCTGCAAACCGACAACGGTGGCATTAATACCGCCAATGTCCGTTTGCATTTGTTGTTGCGTAAATCCAACCGTTGTGCGCAATCCGCGATTTTCGCGTTCAAGGTGGTTAATCCATCCTGATTTGCGGCACAATGGCAGGATTTTTGCTCCAAGTGTGAAATTCGTTCCTCCAAAAGCTGGATTTGCGTACGGGGAACAAAATTTTCTTGCACTTTCGCCTGAAATTGCTTCAATGCTCGATTTCCGAGCCAAGATGCAAAATCCGTTGTTGGGCTTCTTGGAAAGAAGTGGTAAGTGCGGCAAAATGCTCAACCGCGACAAAGTTACCGATTTCCGGCATTTTGGGGGTGGCATTTTGCGCTTGTAACTGCTGCTGCAATTGCAGTAGCATGGTTGAACAGGATTCCACTTGGCAAAAAGATGGCTCATACCATCTTGCACATGCAGAAACTTGGAATCATTCCGCGTTTCCGCTTCATGCAGCATTTCGCTGATTTGTTGGAAATTTTGTGGAAGTTGGATGCGCAAAATACTGTCAACACTTTCTCGAAAATGCTGAAGGTCTTTCCCCGCATTTTCAAAATTGTGTTGGCAATATTTGCCGATTTCCTGCAAATAATTCCAGCAACATTCCAGTTTGGTGTTGACAACCCTTTGATTGTCCTCATCAAACTGCAAAACTTTGTTGAGCATGGTTGCGCATTCCGCAACGCATTGGTGGACATGCAAAATTTGCTTGCTAAGCGGGTGATCCGCTGGGAGTTGACCGAGAATTCGGTAAACATCACCGGGGGTGAGGTTATCCCTCAAATCTTCCTCATAGTCCTCCACAATGGAAACGGCACCAGAGATTTCCGGTACCACCAGACGCATATCTGGGTTCCATGGCAATGCAGGGAAAACCGCAGCTTCCGCGGGTAATCCCGGCAAGCGTGAAATGGTGTGGGGGGTGGTAATTGAGGGGGGGTTGGAAAAAACACGGTGTTTCCACCGAGTTGCACTCCAAAAGGCCCACCGGTGCTTCCACCGGGGATCTTTTGGGTGTGAACAGAGCAAAGGGCAAATACCCCTCACTTTGTTCATGGGTAACATGAGTAACCAAGTGTGAGGTGCAAGGGGTTCATCCCCTCGCCGCATCAATGATGGGTGAATCGGGATGGAGGAAGGCATTTTGCCACCTACATCCCGCACAATCAATGACAATGATGATGAAGAGGGTTCATTACCCCCATGCAACAATAAAGGCGTTTCGCCTTTTGACAATGACAAATGAGTCAAATTGCCTTCTTCTTGCTTGGGGGTCGGGAATTGGAACTTGTTTCATTCAAACCGTTCCAATCCCCGCAATCTTCATCACAATTGCTCAATGAACTCATCAACAAGTCATAATCAAATTTGGGGTTGGGGCTTGTGCTCTGCATCTTTTGAGATGGGTAAAAAGGCAAAAACCCAAAAATTCACACAAATAAGCAGAGAAACAGGGACCAGAAAGGTTGTATCGGCGATTACCGAACAGAGCCTTCTGAGACCTGTATCCTTGCTTAAAGGTTGGCTAGGGGCCAGGAACAGTACTTTCACCGTGTTTCACGGCTCAGTACGATCCTCACCACCAGTCAACCACAGAGTTTCTCTGTGTGGAACGTCTGTGTAGGATCGTTGCCTAAATCTGCTACCAAGTGTATTACCTGTAGCCAGGATCTTTGACCTATTCTGCTACCAAGTGTACGTCCAAGGACTTCCCTTTGACCCCTTTTGTCCCGGAAAAGCCTGTTTCGCTTTCTCCTGGTGCGCACCTACTTAGGTGAGTAAAAATCCTTGGAGTAACAAAAGCCCTTTTCCCAATTCCCCTATGCTAAGGCAGAGCACAAAGCAAGGCGCTGTAGAAGGATTTTCCTTCACAGTCGAGTTCAGTCTTTTCAGAGGTTAATCCTCTTACTTCAAAACAATCAAAATGTGAAGAATAGAATACCACCTGTGAGGAAAAGAGATCACGCAGGCACGTGTGATACGTGTCGCTAAATCCCATAGGATCTGCCACGATCGTCAGGCTGTGTTCATCACAGCCGTCAGATTGTGACGGATCCAGACTCTGCAGGTTTCCCACAGAGCTGGGATCGTGCCTGGTACACACCCAAACCTGGGGGGGTACCCCCTGTTTGGTCAAAAAGTCTTTGGTGATAGAAGCAATGTGTATCTGCCTTAATGGCTTTGTAGGGGGGTTTAACTTAATTAAAAAGGGGGCCCCAAGTATATAAAGAACGTGTTGCTGCCACATAAGACAACATTAAATGAAAGGGGCTGATTTGGGGGCACTGGGGAATGGAGACAACTCGCTCCCACTTGTGGAGTTTTTGACCTTTACGTTTAATTTTGGTGTAGGGTGCCCCCCCAACACACTGGTGGTTCTTTGGACCTGTGCCAAATCAGAACTTCTGTATAAACAGAGGATTCGTGAACAGAAAATGAGTTGTGTACGCAATGTACATATATCAGAGGGCAGGGGGGACTGCGCCAGCCCCAGGAGGATTGGGAGGGGATCCCAGAATGCACCATATTTCTCCAGGTTTTGGTTCCAAAGCCTTTTGTAAGGTGCCAACATGGCATGGAACCTCAGGCCCCCAAAGCCAGGGATCAATAGCATAGCACTGTATGCATTGGGCCTTTGAAAATTGGAACAGTTGAATTAAAGCGTCAACCACTTGGTCAGTGGTGGCTTCAGGGGGGTACCCCTTTTTTCCAAATCACCCATAAAAGCGTAAAGGCACTTTGGAACCTTTTCAAACTGGGGTTTCTTCCCAGGAAATCTGTAATGGTTAATTTTGTATTTGTTTCCCCTCCAAATTTGCCTGAGCAAATCATGCAAAGGAGGGGCCACCTGGGGGGTGGCATTTTTTCCCCCCTGCAATTGGTGAACATACCCATGTAGGGGTGATTTTCAGGCAGGGGGTCCCTGGAACTTTCATTTTTATTAACTGGGGCCACCATGTGCTGAATCCAGTAGGGGTGACCATCAAAACTTTGGCCTGTGGAAACATTTTTAATCTGGGGAGAAATTTTGGATTACAGACCAGGGGGGTTTGCATAAAGATCCCCCATGTTGTCCAGTGGACATTGTAATGCATCCACTGCTGTGGCTCCCCAGTGGGGCCACCTGGCCACAAATTGTGGCAGTTTTTTGTTGCCTGGTGAGGCAAAAAGGTCTGTTTTTAGGCTGATGTAATTTTTGAACTGCTGCTCAGCCACTGAAAAAGTTGGGGGTCCAGTGAGTAATCCCCCTGTCCATTTCCCACCTGCTTATGGGGTCTGCCAGGCAGTCTTTGGAGGGACCCACTTTACTTGCAGGTTTATGTTGTGTTCCATGCACCATTTGAAGAAGGGTCTTAGCATGGAATTGAAAGGGTCCTTTTTGCCCCCCCCCTTTTGTTAAGTAATAGTAAATTACTTGATTGTCCACGGATAGGGACACAGTTTCCCCTGGCTGGCTGAGGCTTGTACTGTGCTTATTGCTGCACTTAATTCTTTGACATTTATGTGCAAAATGGAGTTTTCCCTCCAAAATTCTTGCACAATTTTGCCTGTTCGAATGTCCAGCCCCCCAGGCATGGGTACTGCTGTCTGAGTGCAACTCCCTGGTTGCATTTTGGGGAAGGGTCTGCCCCCCAGGTGTCCAGCAGAATTTTTATTTCCTTTAATTGGTCCTTTATTCTTTGGGAAATGGGATGTTTTGAGTCCCAGGGGGCTGTGGAATTTTCCACCAAAAAATTTGCCAGGGCATCCGTAAAGGCCCTTAGAAAGGGCAGGGCCATTAGATTGCATCTGATTTGGCCCAAAATGGCAGCCAGTTGCCTTTTTGACATGTAATCTTTTTTCACCATTTTTCCCAGCTCCTTTTTTACTGTTTTTATTTTCTGGGGGGGCACCTGTAATTTTCCCTCTTGGAAGTTTAGCTGAAATCCAAGATGATTTACGATTTGGGTGGGCTGCAGGGTGGACTTTTTCACATTGATTTTGAATCCTGATTTGATTAAATCCCTGACCACTGTGTTCAGGTGATTTTGTAAGATGATTTGTGTTGGGGCCACCAGTAAAATGTCGTCCAGGTAAATAAATACCTGGATGCCCCTTTTCCTCCACAGTTTTCGAATGTCTTCATTACTGACATGAAAATTTGGGGCATTACATTCAGGCCAAAACAGCCTGCCTGGAATTCCCAGGTCTGCCCCCCACCTGATGCCTTAAAAATGGCCTTAGGCCTGGACTTACTGGAATATGAAAATAGGCATCCTTCAGGTCTATTTTTGCTGCCCAGTGGCCTTTTTCCAAAACTGGAAAAATGTGCTGGATGTGATCCAGCTTGAAAGGTTTCACTTGGAACCTTTGATTTATTTCCCTGCAATCGCTTATTAATCTCCATTTTGTCTGCCCCCCCTCTGGTTTTGAAATCAGAAACCAGGGGATCAGGTGCTGGGTGGTTGAATCCCTCACCCTCTTTATGGATCCAGATTTTTCGTAATCCAGCAGTATTTTTTCTGCTTGGGGTAAGTTCAAATTTGCCCTGATTTTTGGGTGGGGACAATTTTGGTGGGCTGACCCAGGGGGGTTGAATGCCATCCCTGATGATTGACATGTTGTTGGGGGGGCATTTTTTGCCCACCATTTCAAGCTTTTTGCAGCCTTTGATGGAGGGGGTGTCTCCCCATTTTTCTTCCATGGAATTTATTTCCTGGATAAGATGATTTTGGGGGGGCTGGGCTGGAGATGTTGGACATTTTAGGCTTTTTTGCAACCTTTGATGGAGGGGGGTGTCTCCCCATATTTCCTCCATTGAATTTATTTCTGGGTAAGATGATTCTGGGGGGCTGGGGGTGTTGGACATTGCACCCCTAGGTCCCCTAGGGCTTGGGCCCTTGTAAAAGGAAATTTTTTCTGGGGGGATGTGCATGCACTCTCTCCCTCTCTGCTCACCTCTCTGGATGATCTTGTTGTTGGAAGACATACCATAGGGCTTAATGCCCCTGTTTGGCCTATCTGGTCTTCTCCATGTTGATGTGGTTGGTTGACATACCATAGGGGGGCCTCTGTGGGTCCCCCCTTGATTGATTGATCGGGAATTGAGAAATAAATGTTGGAGGGGTTTCTGCCCCTCCCTCCAAAGGGCCACTGTGGTCCCTTTTCCCCTGGGGCTGGTCATTGAAAGGGCCACTGTGGGTCCCTTTATCCCCCATTGTTGGCAGAGGGCCACTGTGGGTCCCTCGGGGGATTTCTCCAGCAGCATCCTTAGCTTCTTGGTGGCCACTGTGGGTCCACCCTGCTGGTCTCAAGGTTTCCACTGTATAAATTTTTTTCCATAATCCATCTTGTGGTCTTCCAGGCCTTGATTTTTCTTGGCCTCCAACCCCATTGGAAATCTGGGGGGCTGCTGTGGCCCCCCTTGTCCCCTTGAGAGGGGCTGTTGTGATAGATGAATTGGGGGGTTGGACAGACCTTTTCTGCCCCTTCCTGAGGGGATTTGCTTGAAAACTGGCCCCATGGCCCCTGTGGTGTTGACCTCCTTGGCCTTGATTCCATCTCCCCATCTTCTGGCCAATTGGTGCCCAGGTTGCTGGCGCCTTTGGGGGAGATGCCCCTGATGTGTGGGCTTTGATTGTCCAATTGTGAAGCATTTTGGGCCCCCATGGCCCAGTCTTTGCCCACCAAGGGCTGGGGCTGGCTTCTGTCTTCTGGGCCTTCTGGCCACAGTGGTCCAAGGACCGTGGCCGTCTGGGGGGGGTTTGGGCTGTGAAATTTCTGGGGTGGGGGGCTGGTGGGAAGAACGGCCACGGTTTGCCACGTGTTGACCGCATCTCCAAGGTCTCCAGCTGCTGCGGCACTCTCCAGGACGTCCGTGGCCATATAATTCCAATTTCTTCTCCACTGCATTGCTCATCGAAGTCGAAATTGAAATTTGACAATTGAATTCTCAATTGATTTTCGTCTGGTTCGTGTTCTTCTGGATATTGAATTGATATTGACTTCTTTTCTCAGTTCTTCCTCGTTCGTGAACTCTGTCCTTTCTTCTGGGTGTCGAAGGGCAAGTTAGAATCAGCCAACTCCGGCGAAAAAAGGCACTAAGCGGGACCTCCTAACCCAGCGCACCAAAACAATCACAACAAACCGCCGGCGAGCAAGGCATGGCCTCCAATGGCAAAGTGCGGAGCCCGA
>CAAHFI011088235.1:0-10110 GCA_900893395.1 Euglena gracilis
GGGGGGGGGGCACAAAAATTGGTGAAAAATATGAAATTGCGTGATATACCGTTGTTCTTTCTTGCGCTGGGTTCAGCTGTCTTCGCAGTCTTCTGATCATTTGAGGTGGGTGGTGGTGGAGATGAGGATGAGAAGGGGCGGAGAGCCGAATCGCCAGAACAGGGCACAGCAGTACTCTGAAAATGACTGGGTAAACACAAATCTAACACTGCGCAAATCAGGCTGAATCCAAACAACCCAGGTGGGGGGGTTCTTGCAGGCAGGCAACCCCCCGGGGTGGGTCGGCTTTACGTTATAATTCGGCCTGTCACAAATCAAACGGACGAGACATTTAATCATTTGTTTCTTGCAGAAAGATGCACATCATCGTCACATTTCTTGTCACGATGGACAGGAAATTGTGAGACAACGCTTTGTTTTCAGGCTTGTGACTTTTTTTCCAGGGATAAAATGCGGAGTTCACCATGCACGTGCTGTGCTGCATGATGACAGTTCTCCCAGACAAAATATAGATGGAATTCATATTTGATTGATTTTAGGTCAAAAGAAACATTAACACAAGAAAAATTTTCCATGCTTGTCAATATGAGGAATGCGATTTTTTGATTTTGGTGGGACGTTCCTGACAAATGAACGTTTCAGTAAGAAAATGATTAAAATTCACTTCATGTGTTTTTCTGTTGTCATTCAATTTTCCAACTTGTTTGACCAAACTCGCACATTTTCTTGTGCCAGTGTGGGCAAATGAGCAAATGAGCAGTTCCCAAAACCCTAATTGTGTTGTTCGGCATAAATGCAGTTTGGGGATCCTTAAGTGTGAGATGTTTTGTAGAGTTTAAATACAACAAAAAAGCTTCTGGCCCGAATTTAAGGACCGGCAATTGACCCAACGAAATAAGAACATATTTGCCACCTGAAACATTAAAAAATAAATGGCACTTCCAGGTGTTATCCTTAAAGTTTAGCTTAAGGGGGGGCCTTCACCACGATCATATTAGTCCAAAAATGAGGCACAATACAATGACTGAAAATGAATGTGTTAGCTGGTGTGAAAAATAATGTATTTAAGGGGCTACATGATGCAATACACACAAATGCTTTCCTTTTTCCTCGTCATGCAAAACCTCCACTTTGAGCACAACACCTCCACATGCTGTTCTCCTCCCGTTTCCACTCTTCTCTTGTCTCAGAAGTCCCCGTTGTCAAGGCTTCAAAATTACCTACACTGCCCACCCACACCAAGACACAAAAAAAAGCTTATCTACGAGTTTGGCCGCCAAAATTGCATTCTCCAGTTTATCCAAGAGGGTTTTTTCTGCTTTCCACAACCATGACCTTAAACGATAATTTCAAAGCCATCAGACAGACATTTCACAAGTGAAAACCAAACTTTGAAATGAGAATTTTAAAAAGCCTTGCCTGCAACCCCCCCCCCGTGAATAATAGCCTATGGGGAAATTAGTGGGACGGTTGGAAAATCCCAGGAGGGAATTTTCATTCCCTTCATTTTGCAGACAAAATCAAATGACCCGAAGAAGGGGACGATGCCGATATTAGTTTTTTTAACCTTTTAAAACTCATATAACACACAACATCAGAGGATCATTGGAGGACCAAGAAAAAAAGACACCTGCCCACCTCAATGACATGTGATCCAATGGGGCAATACTGACATTGATATAAATATGACCCATCCTTCGAATAACAAAAAAAATTCCTGTCAAAAGGGCCAGGGGCAGGCCTTAGGCATCCAGGCCAGGAGGTGCTGTCTAAAACAGCTGTTGCTGGCGGGCATTCTCATCCCTTTTACTGCAGCTTCCTGTGTTCACCACAGCTGAGCCCTGGCCATGGCAGTAGAGCAACGGCCGGGACCGCACGAGCAGGGGGCCTGGGCCAACCACCCACCGGTACCGCAGGCACCGCCGAGCGAAATCAACCGCAGCCGCCATGTGCCGGACGGCGGAGGGTCGGAGACTGAGGAAAGGGGGCAGAAGGCGACCCCAACCAGTCGCCCACTGCTGCAACGGCGAAGCGCTGTGCGGGATGCGACCATGCACATGGGGACTCCGAGACCGCCCACCCAGCTTTGTCGTCGCACTTCTAACATGTTGAATAAATATAGGCAAATACAAAAATTCTGCAACTCCATCATTGTTCATTCGGAGGAGATTCTGTCAGAATGATTATTTATAAGGCAGCTCCCAACTTTATGGCCCCCCAGTGGGGGGCATATAGTTGGGAGTAGGGGGGGAGGGTGTTTGCTGTATTTAAGATGGAATAGGGTTAGGTGCGCGAGTTACGGTTAGGGATAGGCCTAACTTGTACACCGAACACCCGTCTATAAGTTAGGCCTAACCCTAAATTGCGCAACTAACCCTGCTCCATTAACACAAAAAAAAATATTTTTACCCCCCCTCCCCACTATATTCCCCCCCAGAGGGGGCCATATAGTGGGGAGCTTCCATTTAAAACATTTTGAATTTGAAAATACTTTGGTGAGAAATTTCAGAATATCTTCAGGTTTTCAAATATTTCTAAACCTGCCGCTGAGCTTATGGGAGTCCCTCTGACGTGTTAGTGTGTCGACGGCCCCTCTCTGCAGGCCAGAGCGAGGGCTTGATGAGGAAATACATTGCGCCAAAGCGCAAAAGACATGCCTACATAATGCCCTGCGTGTTCATTCAGATTACACGTCAACCGTGTGCTTGCACTTCTCATTTTTTTTGTCTGAGGTATTGCGCTTAGGCATGTATTTCCTCACCAAGCTCTTACTCTGGCCGCGCAGAGATGGGCCCCCACACACCGTGACACATCAGAGGGACTCCCATAAGCTCAGACATTATACATTGCGCTTCAGCAATGTATGTAAAACTGTTGCGTGTTCGCACAATGTCCATAACCATTGCCTGTACCGCTGTACCGCTCCTCGCAGTTCAAGCACCCAGGGATCACAACTCTGTGGCATGCCGTTTTTTCAAACTTTTCACAATCCTCTGGACGCCTCAGCAGGCAACACTTCATGGGCACATCACAGAGCCTAAACAAGAAACAAAATGGGTCAAACTTCACCCAGCCTGTGTAGCACCATCCAGGGAAAAAAAATCAAAGCTTCAAAAACAAGGGACTCACAATGGGGGTTTGGCACTTCTTTGGGTTAAGCGCAAGCTAAAATTCAAAATTTCAAGTGCGAGTTTGGCCGCCTGAGTCCAGCTTTGGAAATTCCTGACGACTCTCACATATTGAGCAAAAAAAATACTTTTTCCACAGTTCGTAAAAAAACTTATCTGAACTATTTTCTTTGGTTCGGGTTTAACCTTTAAGGAAAAAAATTCTCTCTCGTGAATGAATTCAAAATTTTATTCAAAAAATGAAGCAATGTTCCCAAGGAATAAAAGTATGTGTTTGAAAAAACAAAAAAATCAAGGCCTGTTCAGAAAAAAAACACAACACACCAGTTATTGCACTTAACATCTGGGTGTTGAATACCATTACTTTCATATAACTGCAAAAATTCAATGTCTCCAAAACAGGGAGGTTTGTGGCCACATTTACGATGCTCCAATTCTCCATGGAACTTAGCAACTGGGATTATCCAATTGTTTCCATGGAACTGTAGCATGTCCAATCACCAACCTGCTGTCCCAGTTATGGGGGAAACCTGGCCACCTCGGTGGCTATTTCTGCACCGGGGGGTTGTTGGCGGCCTTGTTGTTTGTGAAATCCTTGTCATCACCTGATATGACTGTTGCAGCAAAACGGGAGACATGGGGCAAACGGGGGGTTCGAGAGTCTGCCCATACCCAAATGGCGCCGTTGTGCGTGTGCTGCAACGTTCCGGCAGTGGGCCACCTACTGAAGGTGCACGGTCTGCACATGGACATAGACCTGTCACTGGGCAAGAATTTACACCTCTAAAAAAAGATTCATGGTGGAGGAGAGCATGTGGCAGCTAAAATTGCACACCCGAAGTAGCCATTGAGGTGCTGTTGGGGTGGTGTATGATGTGTTCTGTCTGAGTGTTGCTCTATGTGGTTGGTGTGCGCAAAAGTGCACATCGACTTGGTGTTCACACCGACTGACGACGTGGCGTGCGGTCGCTGTAAGCGTCATGTCGTAAGTGTCATGCCAACCAAGCACCCATGGTTGACCCCCCATTTTTGCTATTTTCGGCCATTTTCGGCCATTTTCGGCCATTTTCGGCCATTTTTTCCCTATAGGTGGGGGGTAAAATTACCTTAAAATCCTTTCATACCAACAATGCATTTGATCATTCATGTAACGTGAAAGTAGTTGTGAGCAACAAATTAAGCCAACGCATCCAAGGAGGTCCGTTTGGAATGGGGGGTCAGGGAAAAAAAGACGTCAAAGTGCAAGGCTTTGGAAATAAGCTTCTTTTCCCAAACATTGGATCAACTCCAACTGGAATACATAAAAGAAACTTGGGGGTTCTATTTTGAAAGGTTTAAAAAAAATAATAAATGTTGTGGGAAGTTGAATCCCATCGGAATGAAGAGAAAATTGACGAATGACGCAGCAGGAATTTGTTGGAAACTCTCACAAATGATTGACATCGTGAAAAACCTAAATGGCACACATCCATGATTTCAAGAAGCCTTGATATAAAATTTCATCTGTCATATATATTAAGACGATAATGCATCTGGATGTGTGTGGCGAAGTTGGGAGAACAAAAGCGAGCAAACATGTGATCAGCCCATAATGTTGAATATTGACATCAAATGGCCTCACCCAATTGCCCAATGTCTGCATCTAGTCCAGCATCTGCATCTTGTCCAGCATCTACATCTTGTCCAGTATCCACATCCATTGCATCAGCAACCACTGCATCTTGTCTGGTGTCCGGTGTGTGCATCTTGCCAAGGACCTGCATCTTGTCAAGATCTGAATCTTGTCTAATGTCTGCATTTATTACATCTTGTCCAGTGTCTGCAGTGTCTGCATCTTGTCCAGCATTTGCATGTTGTCCAGTATCTGCAACCACTGCATCCACTGGCTCCCAACCTACCAAAATGACCACAAAAAAACCCAAAATGGATCACAAAAAGCCCCAAAAAGCAACCAAAATGACCTAAAATGGCTCCAAATAACATAAAATTGAGTAAAAATGCCAGCAATGACCACAAAAAAAAATGTGAAAAATAACCCAAAATATCGCAAAATGGCCAAAAATGTCATAAAATGCCTCATATTACCAAAATTAGCCCAATATTTGCGAAATCGATGCAAAATAGCCCAAATTAACAAAGTTTGATCCAAAATGGCCAATATGGGTGTAACACTGGAGATTTGTGGAGAAATTATCCCAAATATGGGTTCAATTCTTCAAAATACACAAAAAAAGCCAGGACCGCCCTTGTCATCAAAAATTTCTGAAATGTCATCAAAACCTCCAGCTTTGGCCCAAATAACCCATTCGGAGGTGGTTCTTTGAGCAGCATGTGTTGTAGGGCCAGGCATGGTGGCAGGAGAAGAGAGGCTGCACAGAGACAAGAATCAGTCGCACTGGGAACCGCCCCTCAGGTAAAAAGAAACTATTAGACAAAAACAACTACAAAAAAGTTTGTAACAAATTTTTTTCTCATCCACGGCATTTTCGGCCATTTTCGTCCATTTTCGGCCACTTTCGGCCATTTTGACTAGAGGTGCTTGACGCCGACCACGTGCACATTTGCGTAAACTGACCACAGTTTTATTCCCACCTGGTGTTTGATCGAAATGTGTTTCCCAATGTCCATTGGTATCAGTTTTCAGAGTGAGTCTGCGGGTCAGCCCTTCCAGTCATTTTGTTTGGCAAGGTTCAGGGGAGCGAGGCCGGTCTACATGCTGTGATATTTGATTCAATCCACAAATGCACGAGTGGCCAGTTTGTGCAAATGCGCACACCGATGGTGAGTGCATTCATGCATGCACAAGCATACACACTGACTTCTTCTTCTGTCCCCAAATCACAGGCTTTATCGCACCATTTTCAGCAGTGTGAATCCTGGGGTATTTATGGTTGTCGTTGGTGCACCTTGGAGCGGTCCACTTGCGCATTTCAAAGCTTCGATACTTGTTCAAACCATGGTTGCAACGAGTCATACTCCGGAAAGTGGTTTGATTCTGGCATAAACCAAAAACTGGTCAAGAAAATGCCGCACCGAAGGCATAAAGGTGCTGGGGGTTTGGTGTTTTTGCTGGCTTTTTTTTCACTTTTGGGCCGAGAGTTCTGGGGGTGTGCATACCATGCCGAACACAAAAAAAAGGCAAAAACACGAAACTCAGGGGAGAGCCAGGGCCAAAAAGTGCATTTTGGCTGGATCTCGCTCTCAACTGTGATAACCAAAACCAAAAATTTCGAAATTTACACCCACCGACCCCAAAAAAATCTGTGAGATCCGCCGCCTAAAATACCTTGAATTGGAATTTTCCTCACCTTCAACGTGAGGTGTTGTAAACTGAGAATCATTTTAGAAAAGTCGAATATATTTGCTTTGCAAATGGATTACTTGCCTCCCCACCAAATGTTGGATTGCGGGATTGCGGGGCGCTATGGTGCTGTTGAATGCAGCATTGTCGAGAGCACACAAAACCAGTATCCTTGATCACTGACAACTCACACCCAGTCCAGTGGCCATTCCAAAAAAAAGTCAAATAATCAAATATCGTAATTGTTTTGGGATAATTGCCATGGACTCTGTCACAGAAGAGAGCGACTTTGGCTGCAAACACTTTCAGTGAGCACCGTTTCATCACATCCTTTCATCAATTGGTGGACCTTGCCGCTGTGCTGGCGACAGGCAAGGCCGTGGCACAGGGTAACCGTTCAGCCGTCGCCAAGCATAATAATCTTGCAGGTCAGTCTTAGCAATCCAAGTCGCGAAGTGCACGTCAGAACAGCTGCTGAAGGTGCTGAGACTGCCAGCTGACCTACCAAGTGACTTCAAGTAGCAGAAGCAGTGGCAGGGGATGTGATGAGAAACACACGGAGTTACATTCTCTGACACACCATTGGCATCCCGATATCTTACACTCGCAAACATATGACTCAGAAAAATTCAGCCCTTCACCCTTATGCAGTAATGTGGAAGTGTGATGTGGGTGTTTTCAGCTAGTCTATTCTTAAATCAACAACACTGCACGACCTCAACGTTTGTAAATGCGCTGACAGTGATTTCTCACCAATCTCATTACCACACCACAACCCCCTGCCTGCTCCATGCCCATTTTCAGTGTTGTGGGCCCAAAAAAGAAGCAAATTCCAAGAAATTGGACAATAAAATATAATATAATGTCTGCACATTTGCTGATGGGCTTGCTGCTGACGAAGCTCCGAAAAATAATGCCCCCACACAACTCGCCAAATTCAGACACTCAGGATCAAATTAAACCACCTTAAATTTCAACAAAATTTCAAACAAATTTAGATTATTGACAGGCACACTGTATTTTTAACTGTCTTACCAGTTTCATCTCCAACCCAAAGCACACCATCCAGTGCATAAATGCTGAGCCAAATTCAGCAAAACGACCAATCCTCTATCAAGGGCCGCCAGAAAAAATGCAACCTTCGGTGGGCAGGTTCAAACTTGTTTACTGCATGTACTCGCCCAGATTGACAACCCACAATCTCTGATGGTGTGTGCACAAGCTCGAAAAACTGGGTGGGGTTGCTGATGGTAGAGGCATGGCATAGCATTCATCCCTTGGCTGTGGTCGCAATCGCCCCTCCAGGTCGTGGCCCCAGGTTTTGCTCGCGCGGTTCAGTTCAGATGGGGCTCGCTCCATATCCTGGACCACAAATTCCAGAATAGGACGCAGCTTTCGCTCAGCGGCACAGCTGTGAAGAAGGTGCTGATTCTCTCAGGTCGCATGATGAAACAAAAAATGGCAGTTCGCATATTCTTAAAATTCCAAAAAAAAACAGTTTTTGCAGAAAATCAGCAAGTATTTTTAATGAGCATAAGTGGGAAAATTGAGCACATGTGCCAAATTTACCATTTCCCATCAAATCAAATTCTCATATGAAAGGCAGAGACATATCTTTCATTCCATTCTCCCTGTGGGGTGAAAAAAAAAACAATTCAAAATAATTCCAAAGCGGCGGTTCCTGCTCCATACCAGGCTTCTTTTTAAGACCCCCGGGGGGGTCCCCCCCACCCACCCAGGGTGGCGCGGGGGGGGGACCCCAAAATTGGGCCTGTTAAAGGCAATTTTCAAAAAAAATTCGGTGCTTCGCGCCGAAAAGGTGTACCTGGCGCCTCCGGCCCGGACCCACCCCCCGCCCCCCCCGGGGGGGGGGTCTGCTGACTTAAAAAGAAGCCTGCTCCATACAGCACTCCATCTCAAACACAAAAACTGTTGTGTTGATCCAACCGACGGCAGTCAAAGCTGTGGCTTACATTGAGGTACAGCACTGCAGGACAGCCCTCCACACAATGCAAGGGTGCCACTGATCCAAAAAAAAAAAATGCAACCTGTTCCAGCACAGGTAATCAATCATTCAACCAAATAATTGAACCTAAAAATACTCGTTTCGGCCAATTGTGGTGGGGGGGATGCAGGTGGGCAGCATTTTCTTTTTCTTTTTTTCAAAAAAATGGATGGTTCAGGCCCACGAGAAAATGCCCAACCCTGGGGTGGGGTCACTAAAATATTATCAATAAACGCATCCTAAGGGGAGAAAGTCTTTCACAAACCCAACTTTATCTCCCAGAAAAAAATGTGCAAAAGAACGCTCTGGTGATGAGTCTTTCTCATTAGACAATTTAAACCACAATAAAAACCCAAACAATTAATTAACAGCATGATGAAAAACACCAATTTTTGTTCTGACCTGAGACCTTTAAAATCCACCATCCCACATTTCCGAGGCCCCCCACATTTCCGAGGCTTGCGGTGGGGCGGAATCTGAAACTTGATCACACACCCACAGACGAGGTGCCCTGACTTTTGCGCAACGTTCAATCCATTCTCCTCGAGGAACTGCACGCGTTGCTGCAGCGCCTCTGTGCGGAACCCCAGCACAGTTGGGGCGCCATCACACAGCCCTCCTTGTTGTGCTGCATTCAAATGCAAGTTCCCAGATAGTGACAAAAGATTTGTTTCGAAATGTTATTCTTCATCTGAATTTTTCAATGGCCAGCAAAATGATAAACTTCTGGAAATAGAATAGGACACAAACAACAAGAGAGACCGTGCAACATGGAAGCAAGCACACTGAAAAATGCAAGAGTTGTGTGGCCTGACCTCACCACCTTCACCAGCAGTGCACCTTCTTTATGAAACACCGAGCAATACCCGTACCATATGTGGATGTCAGCAGTAAAACAAAACAGTAGAAAAACAAGACACAATGGACAGCAGCAGGACGGTGCCACACCAAAAAAAAAAAAAATAGGCCAAAAGACCTTCCATGAAAAAAATTCGAATTCTGCAAGGGTTAGAATAATTACAATTGGCCACCCAATTTATCGTTTTTTTTTGACTGACCTCAGACGCCTTTGAAGCCAGCGTGAAGGCCAGAGTAATGTCCCTGCCAGCCCATAATACCTGCAAGAAAGCCAATTGAAGCCATAGAACCATTCTCGTTGGCAATTGGAAGAAGCAGGTGCCTGTGTGGTACATCCACACCCAGAGAATTCAGGTACTGCAAAACGCTTTGCAATTTGTCCATACTCAAAGCCAATACACAGAAGCAGGGAAGGTTGAACACCCCCCCAAAAAAACACAACAAATGTGCAGACGAAACGTATTAGTGAGCTTTTTTTAATTTTGTAGCTATTGTCAGGTGCAAGCATCACACGAAACAACAACCTTAGTCACGTTTGTTGACCTTGGGAGGAGGGGCGCAAACCCGCGTTGGTTGAAAAGATTCATAAAGTACTGGCCAATTCCTTCCCTGAGCCGGGCTTTCTTTTTAGAAGCCACTCAGCGTCCAGGCCCAGGGAGCACAGCAGCAAAGCCTTGGGGTGCATCGATCTGTGATGGCTTGTGGCTGGCATCAGACCCAGCTTTTCTTTGGAAGCGTGGTGTGTGGTTTGGTGTGCGTAGTAGAATGTCTTGGAAATTGTGTGTGAGTGAGTGTGTGCGCGAGTGAATGAGTGAATG
>CAAHFI011088263.1:0-11953 GCA_900893395.1 Euglena gracilis
ACCCCCTGGGGTGGGCCCCCCGGGGGAGTCCCGGGAGACCCACCCACTTCTGTCCGAAAATGGCCAAAGATGCCAAAAATAGCACCTTTTTCACAAAATTTCGGCGCCGGAGGCAACCTGACTCCACGCCACTACGGAGGACCCGTTCCCCTCCCAAAAACGCCACTTCCCTCCCTTTCCAACTCAGGCCGCACCACTCAGCTGCGCACCACACGGACATGCCGCAAAACTTATCTCAGCCATTGAACAGTTTCTCTCCGCCATCACCCAGCACCGCCTCTCCTGCACTCCCTCCCCTGATCCAGCCCTCCTCTGGCACTGGGCTCCTACCACATTGGTCACGTAATCCTCCCGCCTCCAATCCGTCCTCACCTTTGTCACCGGTACACCTGCTGAGAACTCTCCACATATTTTGGTCGAAAACTTCCTCTGCCAAGTCACGGCAGAGGGCCCAGCCTCCTCCACCGTCCGCTCCACGCTGTCCGCCATCCTGGCGTGCTGCAACTTCCAACGTATCAGCGTCCCGCTCCACTTCTACTTTTGGCACTACGCCTCCGCTGCGGACCGGATCCACTCGAATCTTTGCAGCCTGGAACTGTAGTGTGGCTCCACCTGTGGTGCACTGTAAAGAGTTGGGGGTGAGAGAGCAGGCTTCGGAGATACGGAACCGAAGGAGAACGCCAAGATGGTGATGCCCAAGGGGAGGAGGTCTTGTTGGGACAGTTGACAAGAATGGGAGAGGAGGAAGTGGTCCGGTTGTAGCCAAGTTGTGGAGCGCTACACCGCCCGCGGCACCCAGACCTTTGTCGTCTTCCAAGGAACGGAGTACTACAGAAGTTGTGACGGCACCCTATGACCAACAAGCACTCCACCTCCCAAGCCCTGCTACCACTGTCCAAACATACGACACTGGCACTGGCAGTGCATAAAGCCGGAGTAGGTGAAATGGTTTGGAGAGGGTATGGTGGGCGGATGATGTGGACGATTTTTGAATGTGTAGACTGGAACGATTTTGTATCACCAATGTTTCTGTACCACAGCCTCCAGGTCCAGCAGGCACAGGTCGTTCGGCCAGGCGTTGTCCGTCGACTGCATGGGCACCATTTCGATGAGGCGGGCCTTCAGCACCTCGGACTGGGCCGCCCGCTTGGCCATGGCCTGGCCTTGCATGGAGATCTCCTGGTGCTGGACACCTCCTCCTCCGGCCTCTTCGGCTTCCCGGGCGTTGCTGGTCCATGGCCAGCCAGAGTTATCCCGTGCAAGTCCAGGGTGCCAAAGGTACCCCGACCTTGACTACGAGCTCCATCACCGGACCCAACAGCCGCTGCCTGAGGCCCTCGTACAGAGGGTCGGACCACAGCGGCACACGGCGAACGGCTTCGATGGGTGGCCAATGCTGGAGGTTGCTTAGCTATACAAAGCACAGCTTGAGAGAAGGTTCTCAGGACATCCAACACGGATTGAGAGGGTGCATCAATGCAGGAAACAACAAGATAACATCAACCCTTCATACAACCATCAGCCCAAAGGTACTCTCCACGCAAGGGGATTTGGGCGACCATCTCCGCTTCACATCCGTCATCGGCACCTTCATGTGCTCCGGCTGCAGGGCGGTCTCTTGCACGGCGACCTGCGCCAGGTCACCTACAAAAAATAAATAAAATACTGCAATTGAAGCGGAGAAACGCTTCGTGATATGAGATAAAAATGTAAATCAAGTACACATTGGTTTAAATTCAGGAAAGTCTGTGTGTCAAAAGGCAAAACAGGATTATCAGGGAAACAGTGCATATTTCTGGATGGGTGGAGTATGTCTGCATCCAGCTCCGGGTGCTGGAGTAGCCACGTCCAGGTCCTCTGGCGCACCAGCTTCGCCGCCTCTTGCCTGGCAACAGAATCCATGTTTTTTCGAACTTATTCACCGCTATATTTCCTTGGGAAAACTCAGGAACACTCTACATACAAAGCGGAAACACGCTTCCCTTTATGAAACCAAACTTTTTTGTCCAATCATATCCAAACTGATCTATGCAAATTGAAAATATGTTCTACCAAAAGTGTGGAGTCTGCTCCACCCTCTGATTGGTGGGTTTGGCCTTCTCATCCAGCATCACTTGGGCGAGCTCTGCGAAGTCGTCCGGGTGGTGGATGGCCTCCAGGCACTTGAATGTGTGTGGGGACGCACGGTCCACCTGGGCCTCCATCCTCTTCACCGCCTCCACAGCCTTGGTCCCACTCCCGCAGCACCCACTCCGTCACGGGGATCATGGCCTTTACCCAGGTTCCTTGAGAGGATGCAAATAAGCACTTCAGAATGAACGTGCAGCGGGAAAACACTTCCTACTTCAATCCACAGCAATGCATCAACAGATTGGATAATTCATGCACTCATGGTGATGTTATTCATTCACTGTGAGGTCATCCTCAACTGACTATTTCATTATCATAGGACACACCAAGGCCCCGTCAACCGTCTCCCAGCACCCCGGCTTGCTGTACACGGTCTACAGTAGATCCGTTTTGGTCAGGTTGTATGCCATCCCTTTCACCTCGGCATTCTCGCGGTTGCAGGTGTCCTCTTTCAGGAGCCATTGCAGGCGGTCCGCCACGTCATGTCCATGACGTTTCCGTTCATGGCAGAATCCAGCCGGCCAGCTGCTGGTGCACCATGATGTGGGTGTTCTCCTTCACCACCTTGCACCAGAACTTCTCCGTGAAGGCTGGGGGACGCCGGGCATCGGCGATGGCGGCGTTGGCGGTGGCCGACGCGGCCAGGAAACAATATTGTCCACTCAGCATAACCCACTTCACAGTGGCTTCCGGGGAGGGGGATTTAGACACACCTTCCATTACCCCACATTCATTCAAATGAGAAAGGAAAGACTGCCAAACAATAAATAAACACAACAGCAATATGTTTCAAAAAAATCACCATTGGGGAACTTGCTCAAAGGGGGGTGAGACACTCCATAGCACACATATACAATGTGGACGCGTCTCTCTCGCCACACGGTCAGCACCAACTCCTGCGGCGGTTTGTTCTTCAGCTCGGTGATGAGGTCGTTCATGTGCTCTTGGCCGGGCTGACGGACCTGCCCCCGGCGCAGGTCAACGTCCAGAACCAGCTGCCCGGCTGCAGGGTTACATCAGACCTCTTTCTCTCCGATTGAGAATAGTCCTTTAGGAGTCAATTAAGCGTATTTCCGCTTCCTTTTGATTCAATTCATTTTTTTTTCACAGCTTGGTAAATAAATATGAAAAGGAATATTGACTATCAGACCCAGATTGCTTGCTTGTGCGAGTTTCCATGCAAGTTAGAGCAATACATTCTCTTTGTTCAACAAAAAGCAGTTGCCAATGAACCCCTGTTCCCTTTGCAGCCAGATCTCCAGCAGCTTCGGGACCGACTGTCCTGGGGCGTCACCCTTCTACAGCTTCTTCGGAGGCATGTGCATTTGTCTGTGAGGAAACAATGCAGATTTCTGGATATAATCGAGTGATATCTGTAAACTCAAGCTGTAATGAACAGAATTGATGCAATTATTTCAAAAAATGATCTTCTAGAATACAGTCAAACAATCCATTTTTTTTTAACTGTGCATTAATGTTTTCTAATTCCCCGCATTTTTTTTCATTGTTTCCCGTACCAAACAGCACCATCAAAAAATATACGTGCATTTTTCTGACAGGTTTATTGTTAGGTGTCTGCAGGTTGTTTTTAGTCTCTGTATGCCGTACGAGATCATCGTGTGAACACCGACCATGCCCCAAAAGATGTATCAAAATTGTTCTCCTCCCAAAGTCACAGTTGCGCAACGCGTGTCACACACCACAGCTATGGAGACGTCCGACGAAGCGTCGGTTATGTCACTGCCTTGCAGAGATCCCAGCCAAACCAGAAGCGGTTCCCCGCTTCCTCCATTTCAGGCAAGCGTTTTTGCGCTTCATCTGCGGGTTGAGGAATTACTGCAGCGTCAGCAGTGGATCTTCTGCGTGCAATAAAGGGATACACGGCCTCTTCTCTTTCTCGCATAAGATCGGGATCCATGCAACCCACGTTGTTGCGTAGCCACTCCTCCACATCCGCTGCGAGACGCTGCCCTCGGATCAGTGTCTGCAGAGAATGCCGCAGGACGGGCAGCAGCTGCTCAGCAGCCATCTGCATTGGTAGGGGTTACGCTGCCATCCAGGTAGGGAAGGTCTCCGGGTCCGCAGCCAGCGCAGGGTGTTGCTGCCCACCCTCTTTGGAAATGCACGGCTTCCCACCAGGCCTCAGACATGCCGTGCCATCTCCTGCACCAGCTGCTGTCGCAGATTACCGCAGCTGCGGTGAGCCTCACCGGAGGGGGCACCGAGGTTCAGGAACAGCTGCAGCGTACCCTCGAAGTTGGTCTCGTGGGGTTCCGTTGGCTGGCCGATGACAGCCTCGACAACATGGCCTCGCCAGCCACCTCCACGAACACGCAGCCGGGCAGCCAGGACATCCAGTCCTGCCACTGCAGAAGAACCAGGGAGATGGTCCGCTGGTACTCCAAGGGCAGCCTTCCGGGGCTCATCTGGCGCTCCAGGTGCGTCAGCAGCAGGAGTCATTTCCGCAGCACAAGGCGAGCAGTGGTGCCCTTCACGTCGTCCTCCGGTCTCCCCCTCCAAGTGCACTCTCTGACCTCGTGGCCCAGGTGCAGCAAGGCCGGTGCATAGAAAAACAGGATGTTCCACAGCCCCTATAGCAGCGGGTACGGGTACGGGCGGAGTTGCTGCTGTTGTGCAGCTCGTGTTGTCCTAGAGCGAGTCCAGTCCTCTATTCAGGTCGTCAGTTGAATTGCAGATAGCATGCCACACAGATCAAGAAATTAGATTATGACGAGCCATGCGAGCGGAAATCTGCTTCAATGAGGCTTTCTGCCAGGGCGGTCCATAAGGGACGGGATTTTTTTTTAGTTGGACCCGAAAGAAAATTTTCCTGCGCCTTCGGTGCCAGGTGTTTTTTTTGACCCATTTTGGGACCCATATGCAGGCACCCATAGCTAAAATGGCCTAAAATGCCTAAAATTGCCTAAAATGGCCTTAAATGGCCAAAAATGGCCTAAAATGGGGAAATTTTGGGGCTTGACCATAGGTGCTTGCCAAGGTTGGCTGCTTGTTTTTTTTGAAACAAAAAACATGTTTTTTTTAAAAAATACGTTTTTTTTAAAAAAAAGTATGTTTTTTTTAAAAAAAACTTGTTTTTTTAAAAAAAAACCAAAAAACCATCTGGAAAAACTAAAAAAAACGTCACTTTTGATGCCCAAAAAAAATGACTTTAGAACTTTTCCCTCAATAAATGGCCATTTTGCACGGAAGAATCAACATTTTCTCAAAATTTTTATTTTGAGAGGCTTTTGAAGAAAAAAAAAATGCTATTGACAATCCAAAAAAATTGGCAGAGAAAAAAATTTGAAAAAATTTTGATTGTTCCAAAATTTGGTCCACTTTTTTTGACCTTTGTTATTTTCCACCCCCTTCCTAAAACTACCAAATTTTACCCTGAAATCTGTGAGATTTTTTTGTGAAAAAAATGTGGTTTTCCATCAAAAAACCACCAGTTTTTTTGGATTTTAATTTTGTCAGTTCTAATTTGGCGTAGCCCCAATTCCCTTCCCCCGTGGTATTTTGGGTTCATTTTTAAATTTTTTTCCAGCCAAAATCCCCCGTTTTCCCGAATTTGGCGAAAATAACCCCCCAGACCCCATTTTTTTCACACCTTCCAAAAGTTTTGCATTTCTCAAATATTTGATTTTGATATATTTTGGAAGCAAAAAAAATGCAACTGAAAATCCAAAAATTTCCAAGGGAAAAAAATGTCAGTAAAATTTGAATGTTCCAAAATTTGGTCCCATTTTTTGACCTGCATTTTTTTTTACCTCCTCCTAAAAACTAACAATTTTCAACCCTTAAATTTTGGAGATTTTTTTGGGAAAAAATGTGATTTTCCACCAAAAAAACCATGTAT
The DNA here is from genome assembly GCA_900893395.1 of Euglena gracilis. Taxonomy (NCBI): domain Eukaryota; phylum Euglenozoa; class Euglenophyceae; order Euglenales; family Euglenaceae; genus Euglena; species Euglena gracilis. The sequence goes on from CAAHFI011088263.1 coordinate 5,990, forward strand.
TTTGGGTTCATTTTTTCATAAAAAATTTTCAAAAAAATTTCCCCGGCCAAAATCCCCTTTTCCTTATTTTTTTTTGATGGGGACGGGATTTTTTTTTTTTTGCTTAAGGACCGCCCTGCTTTCTGCGACTCAGAGTCAGACATGACAGACTCGCAGGACAACAGAAGGCTGGCAAACAGCTTCTCCATGTACAGCACTTTCCGGTGAAGAACGCCCGGTAAATGACAATCACCGTGTGCTTGTACGCGTACTAGATGCTGTTCAGCAGGTGGACGTTGGCCAGGTTGCGGGTACCATGACGCCAATGCAGAGTACAGCAGCCGCAGGCACAGGTAGTGGATGTTCTCATCCACCAACAGCGGCGTCTGGCATCGAGTCAGGTGCTGCAGGGACTTGGCCGTCTGCAGCACCAGCAGCAGGTCCACGTTGGCTGACACCACCTACTTGACAGTGGACGCCACTGCCAGGACCGCATATATCGGTCCGGGCAACATCTAGCGGCACCGTGATGAACTTCTCCGTCAACCGCATCCTTCGGATGCGACCCACGGCCCTTGTGCAGCAGCGGCATGCTGTACAGCAGGAGGACGCCACGACGTCCATGTTACCGATGAGCTCGCACAGTTCTGGATGTCCTGGTTACACTCAGAAGCTCACGGATCGTGTCCTCATTCCCTGGCGGTCCAACAAGTTCTGCAGTTGCAGAAATCATCCCCAGTGCACAGTGTATGTATGACAATGAATGTGTCAGAGCCCCAGAGGCATAAATTGTTGTTTCATTATCATTTGTCTGTTGCCAAAGCGGCCTTCCACTTCACAGAAGCAATACAGAAAAACATCGGTCTTTTTTATAACTGAGAAAGTGATCTTAAACTCATTCATTCCTAACTGTTTTTATACCAACTATTGCATCTGATCAGTACCACGCACTGATCCAATCGCCGTGAGGTTGTGGCTCAGGTTTGGTGTCGCTGGATCGGTTCCCCACCTCAGCCAGCAGAAGTCCAGCCAGAGGACGATTTGGTGATTCCGCAGCGAGGCCAGGATGTCCCGCGCCGCCACTGCTGCTTGAGCTGCCACCAGCTCCTCCGTGCGACCCACCATGCCGGTGTGCCGTAGCGTTCTCCGTGTTGCTCTCAGCAGAGGATGCGCCTGACGATGCAGCATGCGCCACACAGCATACGCGCCAGTGGCCAGCTGACCCAACCACCGAGGACGGTGGGACGACAACCGCAAGTAGACGTCCCGCACCACGTCTACTGTGCGGTGTGATCGCCGTTTCAGCCGCACCGTGCAGCACAGTGCCGCTATGGATTGGGTTTACATATCACGAGCGATGAACACATTGTGAAACAGACCAGAAATGAATATATTGTACCCAACGAAGCGGATCAACGCCTCCTTCTGAAAGAATCTTTCAAACACAAACTTCTGTCAAAACACTTACATTTTCATATACGAAGTGGTTTTACCCTTCATCCGGATAGCACTGATGGTTTTTTGATGCTGTTTGGTAAGGGTTGATTTTGATTTCAAAACAACGGGTGCAGCATGACGTTGGTCTCTCAAAATGGGCTTACCCAAAGCGCGATGTAAGGTAAAATTCTTCCCAAAACACGAGTATCTGGGAACCTACCATGAACTGATGTGGTTGGTGGTACAACTGCCGAAAAACGTCGGTGACACACTTTGTGAAACAGAGGTGCAGGGTCCAATTTTCATTGTTTTCGGGTGGTGTTTTTTTTCCAATAAGAAAAACGCTTCTGGGAAACTCGCTATTGGAAATAATTTGTGGTTTTTTTGGCACAACCGCATGGGTGATCATTGTCGCCACCCGAACGTGCATAACTGCCTGCGTGATCACAGTCACTACCTTGCCATGCAGGCTGCTCAGGTGATAACTGACACCACCCGTATCTTCATCTCGGTATATACATTCTGCCCACATTTCTTCAACATGCTTTTGATGGCTGAGTGACAGCCATATCATGAAAACTGCTTTCGATATATGCTCGTGTCAGACTTTGCACAATCTCTCCACATGATCTCAACTTCCTGAGTGATCACTGTTACTACCCACATAAGCGGCTTCATGTGGAAGGGGATTTTCGCTGGTGGTGACGAGGCCAGGAAGCAAAAAGTAGGGTGCCAGAGTGGTGCCGCCAACTGGATGTGAAAGGGGTGAGCAGTCCCCGCCACATTGCAATCAACAAAGACATCAATCCGCATCCCGATGTGGTCATGAAATTAAACAACCTGAATGTGTGCAGCTTGGGCGGCTAATTGCTTCGTGGTCACATGACTTGGTATGAACATACGGAGTCGTGATTCGAGCTGCAGGTGAAGCGGTTTTCCACTTCATTTTGATCCTTTTATTAAGTAAACCAGTGCGCAGGTTCAAACTGCGTGTTAAAAGCTCCGCGAAGGCCATAGTTGCTGAGGGCTTCTCATGGACTCGATGAACCACGCGGATGTCTTGTACGGTATGCTGAGGAACGTACACAGCTTGCTATCGACTAATTTCGCTTGTAGTCCACCACGCGTGTTCAGTGTACTCTGTATTTGGACGATAACAATGCGACTGTCCTTGTGTGGGCGGCACATGCTACCGGTAAACAGTTATGTATTTTGCGAGTGACATTTGGATATCATTTGTTAGATTGTCAAAGAGGAAATGGAAAACCGCCTCCTGTTCATTTTAGCATTGCGTTCTGTTGAGTGCCAGAAACATTGTAATTTAAAGCGCGATGTTTTTAACCGTTTAACGTTCGACTGAAACACAAAGTGCCCAATGTGCTGTTTACCACCCATTACGTACGGTTTGTGTATTGAGAACAAAGGGGAACCTGGACTGTACGATCACCTTCCTGGTCCAGCAAAAGCTGCAACCGAGCCCCTGACGACTGGGCACCATTCAGGGGTGCGGGAAAGTGAAATGGACCCGGTCCAGCCTGCCTGCTTTTTTTGGTTCAATTCTTCTTTATTGTACACAAATATTGAACATTATTCGTACATCAAGCGGAAAACCGCTTCATTGGCCGTGCATGACGTGCTTTTCATTGACCTACGGATGTGTCTCGCGCACCACTCAACCGCTAAATTGCTGGGTCTACCATAATTGGAAGTTGAATGATCGGTGTATTCTAAGTTGAAAATCATTTTGTATACAGCAGTGCAAGGCGGGGAGCCACGGCGCTGCCGGGTGCCTGCTTCCTCCGCTTGCAGCCCCAGCAGCCCAGAGGTGTACCCAACGCCGACGGTGGCCAACGTCGGTGTCAGGAAGAGTTGATGACAAAGTAAGACCGTGGACTCTCCTCCATTGCATTTTGCTATGTGTACATATTGACCGTCTTACTGTGAGTCAAAGTGGCATTCTTATTTTGTTGTACAATGTGTTTCCACACCAGTGAAGCGGGTTTCCGCTTCATTGTCAATTTTGCCTTATTTTTGTTATTGTTATTTGTTATTGTTATTTTGTTTTTGTTATACATGTTTGTCAGTTGCATACATAACATTCACTGAAAAATAGAAGTTCTCAAACACACTGAAATTGTGCTCTTTTTGATTTTGCCTTGGGTTTGCAAAATACTCCGTACTTTTAACTCACCACCCCAACCAAACAGCACCATCTGTTAAAGAAAGCCGTTTCTTTGTGCTTTGTAGTTGCTATGAGCAGGTGTGCTGGTATTTGCTTATGTATTAGGTAGTAGTTCGCCATCGTGTAAACCCAACTTGTCCCAATTACAGTAGCAAAGCTGATATTTCCGTCACGGAGCAATATACAGCCGGTTACACACCACTGCAATGGAGACATCCATTCCAGTCATCCGACGAAGAGTTGGATATATCACTGCTTTGCAGTGATTCCAGTCAGTCCACCCCGTCGGAGACCGCCACGCCGTCCGATAAGTCACCAGGCGGCTCGTAGAGGGACTCCGGCGGCTCGTACAAGCTGCTACCCTCCTCCATGTCACCCACCGTGGCCAGGGCTTCCCACCAGGCCACGCACACGACGTGCCATCTCCTGCACCAGCTGCTTCCACAGGCTGCCACGACTGTGGTGAGCCTCACCGGAGGGGGCGCCGAGGTTCAGGAACAGCTGCAGTGTACCCTCGAAGCTGGTCACGTGGGGGTTCCGTTTGCAGGCAGAGGACAGCCTCGACAGCATGGCCTCACCAGCCTCCTCCACGAAGACACAGCTGGGCAGCCGGGACATCCAGTCCTGCCACCCCAGAAGAACCAGGGAGATGGTCTGCTGGTACTCCGAAGGCGGCCTTCCGGGACTCATCAGGCTCGCCAGGTGCGTCAGCAGCAAGAGGCACTTCTGCAGCACCTGCCGAGCAGTGGTGCCCTTCACCTCGTCCTCAAGTCTCCCCCTCCAAGTGTACTGTCTGACCTCATGTCCCAGGTGCAGCAAGGCCGGGGCATTAAACACCAGGATGTTCCACACACCCTGCAATAGCTGGTACGGGTACGAGCGGAGTTGCTGTTGTTGATCAGCTCGTGTTGTCCCAGAGCGAGTCCAGTCCTCCATTCGGGTCGTCAGTTGAATCGCAGATAGCATGTCACACACATCCTTAAATTGCATTCAAGGGGCGAATAAAAGCGGAAAACCGCTTCAATGGTGCTATATGCGAATCAGAGTGGGACATGACTGACTCATGGGAAAGCAGAAGGCTGGCAAACAGCTTCTCTATGTACAGCACCTTCCGGTGGCTCCGCAGGCTACACGTCAGGTGGTGGTCACCAGGGGACACCTCCAGATTGGCCAGGACCGGGAAGAACGCCCGGTACACGATGGTCACCGTGTGCTTGTACGCGTGCCAGATGTCGTATAGCACGGAGACCTCAGCCAGGTTGTGGGAGATGTAGTACCACGACGCCGACGCAGAGTACAGGAGCCGAAGGAACCGGTAGTGGATGTCCTCATCCACCAACAGCGGCGTCTGGCGTCGAGTCAGGTGCTGCAGGGACTTGGTTGTCTGCAGCACCAGCAGGTCGAGATTGGCTGACACCACCTGCTCGGTCAGCGACAGCGGACGCCATTGCAGGGACCGCATGTCCGTCCGCGCCACATCCAGCGGCACCCTGATGGTCGCCTCTGTCAGCTGCATCCGTCGTATGCGACCCACGGCTTGGTGCAGCAGCAGTGATGCGGTACGATAGGAGGACGCCACCACCTCCAGGTTGCCAATCAGGTCGCACAGTTCTGGATGTCCAGGCGACACCGGGACGGTCACGCAGTGTGTTCTCGTTCCCGGGCGGTGCAGCAGGTTCTCCAGCTGTAGAAAGCATCATCAGTGCAAACTACGCATGTTAAGACCCTTCGGAATGATTTAGCTCTTACAATTGAAACAGAGATGATGAATCAAAATCAATTTCTTGCCAGAGAAAGCGGTTTTCCGCTTCCTTAGCAGTTGCTGAAAGTAGTCCATTGTATCCATCCAGTGTATCATTCAGGTACAGGAATGTTTTCAATGCATTCATCAGTATGATTTGTATCCTGCACTGTTCCGAAAGCTGTGAGGTTCTGGCTCAGGTTCGGCGTGGCCGGGTCCGTTCCCCAGCGTAGCCAGCAGAAGTTGTCCAGCCAGAGGACAACCTGGTGGTTCCGCAGGAGGCCAGGATGTCTCGCGCCGCCACTGCTACCCGGGCTGCCACCGGCACCTCTGTACGACCCACCATGCCTGTGTGCCGTAGCGCTCTTCGTGTTGCCCCTGGAAGCTGCTGTAGCACCCGCATGCTAGGAGTGTTCTCGGCCACTGTACTGGGGTTTGCGAAGAGCTGCGCCTGTCGATGCAGCGTATGCCACACAGCATACGCCCCAGTGGCGAGCTGTCCCAGCTCCCGTGGACAGTGGGAGGAAAACCGCAGGTAGACCTCCCTCACCGCTTCCACTGTGCGACGCGAACGCCGATTCAACTGCACCATGCAGCACAGTGCCACAATTGCTTGGGTATCTAT
>CAAHFI011089233.1:0-12255 GCA_900893395.1 Euglena gracilis
GAGGTGTCTCGTACTCCCTCGAGGAAAACCGACCAGGGAGGAAGGGACACCGAGGGCGTAGCACAAAGACCTTGTGAGCCCGACCCCCCCCACCCATAAAAGAAAGTTTGTGTTCAAAAGTCCTCGGTCAGAGAGTGGGGGCCAGGGGGGGCAGAGGGGGGGGACCCCCCCAAGGGGAAAGAGAAAACGCCACAGCCGTCACGTCGGAGCAGCATCGTCAGCCACCTCCGGCGAGGCGGCATTAAGCAGGGAGTCCTAACCCAACGCGCAACAATCCAAACAACACCGCCGGCGAGCAAGGCATGGCCTCACAAGGTCTTTGTGCTACGCCCTCGGTGTCCCTTCCTCCCTGGTCGGTTTTCCTAGAAGGAGTACGAAAGAGGGCGAAGCGCAAGAAAATGGCGAGGTCCTGCTTTCCTTGCCTGCTGCTCTGTTCCGGTGTGTTTGTGTGTGCGCGGGGGGTGCTTCTTACAGCGCCTTTGTTGCCGGAGTTGGCGATGACGACCCTCCGACACCTTGGCGAAGCTGAACCGTCGTGGCCCCGCCCCCCCCTTTCACACGGTCGCTTGGTGAGGGCCCCCCCGGCGGGGTGGATCGCTGCCCCTTTCTGCTGTGTTTCTGGGGGGGTGGTTGGGGCTGCTTGGCTGGGGGTCCCCTTTCTGGCTGGGATGTCTTTCTCTTTCTGCTGATTTTTTGGGTTTGGGGATTGGGCTCACCATCTTCTTGTGCTTCGTCCTCTTGGTCCCTTCCTCCCCCTTCCTTTGTCGTGGCGTCCGAGACCATTCCGGCTCCGCACTGCGAGATGGACAGGCACTGTGCACCCCCCTTTGGGCCATAATTGTTTGAATATTGATACGACTCCCAGCCACAAATAATGAGCCTGAAACGCTCCAAAATTTTTCTACTGACCCAGCTGCTGGGCTCCTTCCACGTGCAAGCCAGCATTCTTCCACCATAAAACCCCAGCTCCTCTGGTGCTGTGGGGTTTCCAGTGGGTGGTGTCCACCCCCCCCCTCTTGCAACACTTCTTTAGTGAGGGAATTCACTCTGTCCGAAGTCAAAGGTGTTTTACCATCCAAGCACCAGAACAAATTAGTTTTGTTCCCAACCATGTGGGCTGTCCTTTCCACATATTCTTTCAATAAATGCCAGAGGCTTATGAGGGGGCTGTGTGGTAAATTCAAAATCTCCTCCCACCTGGGTGCTACTGCTACTGCCACCCTTTCCTTTGCAACAAAATGAAATTTTTTTATCCACGAAGCTGATTTTTCGTTGGCTTCTGGCTAGGTCGACCCACCGGTGGAGGGCCAACAGCCTCCAACAAATATTTGGTCTGTTTCTGAGAGGGGCTTTGAATTGCTTGATGATGTTTTCTAGAAATTCAGTGGGGTCCCAAAAATGGGCATACCTGCAGACATTGCAATTCCATTTTCTTTTCAATGGAGCCGAAAGAGGTGGAAAACTCAATGAACCAACCCCTGGGAGTACAAAGCTGCTGCATTTGCATTTCTAGCAGTGTTTAGGCTGTTGAGGTCGATATCCCCACCAAGGGCTTTGCTGGTGGATGCTTTGAAGGCAGATTTAAGCGGCCTCCCCCCCGGTTTATGCAAACCCTCCCTGGAGCATCATTTCCCAGCGGGTTCAGAGGTCAATGTTAACCCAGACCTAACTTGTTCTGTTAATCGTACCCCACTGGGCTTCGACAGCATGGTGGCGCCAATTAATGTCAATCAGGCAGCCAGGCAGCAAAGTTTTGCTGGTACCCCCCACCCAATTGGGGTCTGTTCACCAACTGCTGGGGAGAGGAGATGCCCACCCCAGGTGGAATTTGGCCTGCTTGATTGTGTCAGGCAAATATTACACTCCCAGGAAGTTTCGATGTCCAGTGTCGACACTTACATAACAAATCTGGGAAATGTCAAAAGATATGACTCGGCCTTCAGAACACTGGTGGGCCAATTGTTGCACAAAGGGGTACCCTTGCAGGACTGCACAGTCCACAAGATGGCCGAGAGGAGGAAGAGCCCCTGGAGCGGGAAGAGGCCCGGCAGAGCCTGCCGGTGGACCTGGAGAAAGCCCTTCTCCGCCAACAGGCGGGATCTTTGAGTTTGGATATCTGTTATTTTTTTAAAGGGCTACCCAAATTTGAAAGCCTTAGGGACAAGCCGGAGGTGAAAACAACCACCAGCAGGACTCCACCTCCAAGGTGGACAAACTGCTGCGGGCCAGCCAGCAAAAAAAAAAATTGAATTTGGTGAGAAAGTATGCAATTAATTATGAATGAGTGCAAGCTGAAAAGGTGGTGCCTAGCCAGCAGCCCTTCTACCTGCTGTTGGTACTGGACAGGAGGCTGGCGGAGGAGTGGAATAAGGCATCCATGCTCCACTTGGGGGAAACAGAAGGAGCAGAAGTTGTTCTCGGCGGATGAACAGAAGATCCAAAAAGATTTGGGAAGATCAACAAAGCCAAAGGTTGCTGAAAACTTTCGCAAGATTTCCCCTCCATCACCGGCCATTACCAGAAGAGAATGTCGTGTTTGTTACTTTCCCCAGGTTGAGGATTCAAATTCAGGAGGTATGGAAAAGGAAAAGGAGGATGGCCATCTGGGGAAAATTTTGCGGTTAAATTTTTTTTGACAGACCCCCCATCCCGGGGGTGCGCAGTCGATTTCACCAGGGGGAAGCGCTGAGCCCGAGGTTACTCGCACTCCCCCGAGGCAGACCAAGAGGGGAGGAAGGGACACTGAGGGCGAAGGACAAAGACCAGGTGAGCCAACCCAGCCCTCCCAGAAAAGAAAGCGATCCTCGGGGGGGGGGGCAGGAATTGGACTCCCTCGAGGCAAAACGACAACGGAGGAAGGGATACCGAGGGCGAAGCACAAAGACCTTGTGAGGCCAGGAATCGTCCACGCCGGAGCGACGAGCCAGCCAACTCCGGCAAAGTCGCAGCATCAAAGGGGGAAACAAGGCATGGCCCCACTTGGTGTTTGTGCTTCGCACTCGGTGTCCTTCCTCCCCTCTTGGTCTGCCGCAGGGGAGAGCGAGACCCTCAGAGGTTGGCTCCCCACAGGAACCGTCCAAACCGGAGCGACGAACCACCCAACTCCGGAAAAACCGCAACACCAAAGGGGCAAAGCCCAACCTTCCCAAGGACGACCATTCGGGCTCCGCACTGCGAGATGGTGAGATCCTGCTTTCCTTGCCGAACTATTCTTTTCTGGTGTGTTTGTGTGTGCGCAGGGGGTGCTTCTTACTGCTTTTTGTTGCCGGTGTTGGCTGATTCCTAATTCGGCCCTTCGACCCCTAAAGGGCTCAATGAGAAGGAATTTCACTGTCACGGGTTGAACTGAAAATATTTACGAGGAGTATTACATCCACGAAGGCCATCACTCTCATTAACTGGTGGGGCAAACCTTTTTCGGACCTTCGAAATCAAGGAGGAAGAACTCAGCTATTTGAGTTCAACTGGAATGATTCCCAGAAGGATTGAAATTGCGGCGACGAAAGCCCACTGCTGGACTTCTATGAAGAAGGAACTTCCAAGAAATTCAGACTGCCAAGAAGAACTTCAAAGAACTTCCAAGAGAACAGCTGAAGCTGGGGAAGGTGGAGACAGCAGCAGCTTCAGAAGCTGGAGGGGCGGCAGCAACGCGTCAGAGCCGTGGCCATCGCACCCCCCCTCCACCCTCACCACATCAAAGATTTCAAAATACCCCACAAAACATGATAGTGGCCATGGACCATGGACAACAGCGGTAAGGAGGACAAGAAGTCAGAATGGGAGTACAATCACAGGTCAAACAGACTCCCCCTTTTTATCTCTGTTCCCCGCCTTCCGGGGGACAAGGCAAGTGATGGATCCTTTCATGGAATCAGAAATCCAAGGAATTAAAGCCAAATCAAGTCTATTGAAGCCGTCATTCAACAGGGCACGAGGCCCAGTTTCAAGGTTAAAGGTTATTACAGCGATCATTCAAGAGGGCAGAGGGCACAGGTGCTAGGCTATGGCAGCCAGGATCCAAACCTGGAAAGATCCGTTTGTGGAAATGTATGTCAAACTTTCCCCCCAGCACCTTCAAAAACAAACCCCCCAGGGTCAGCAAGCCAATGGCAAGACAGCTGGCATCAAGTCCGTCAAGAAAAACAAGCCAAGGCTCTCCAGATCAATGGGGAACAGACAGGCCTGAAGGCCAATGGCCCTGAAGGCAAATGGAGTCAAATGCAAAACAAGACCATCCACACCACATCAGCCCTTGGTGGGGAGGCCCAAGATTGGCTCAGACAGCCCCCCCCCCCAGAAGATAATCAGCCCAGACACCCCAGCCTTATATGTGCCTCCCCACTGCAGACGCAGACTTTTTCCAATCATTCTAAAACAGGGGGAAAGCCTGTCTTTGAGAAGCCCTATGGCAGGGCCAGCTGTAATCCCAGTGATGGGGAAGCCAGTGGTGACCCAGTTGATGGGGCAGCCAAGGGGAAGGACCCCAGTGAAGGGGCCTGTGGAATCCCCAGACACATTACCTCCAGGGGAGTCCCTCTTGAAGTTCTTCAGCGCTGTACTTCTTTGAGGTTGCATCTTTCATTAAATTCCTTCAAAAAATTAACAGCTTTTGATTTGAAGTTCTGCACGAGCGTGACTTTCTGGATTGGTTGATTGCCTTGTTCCTCCTTCAATTGCTGAGGTATTTGGTGCTCCTTTTTTCTGGGTGTCGAAGGGCAAATTAGAAATCAGCCAACTCCAGCGAAAAAAAGCACTAAGCATGGACTTCTAACGCGACGTACCAAGAACGATCCAAACAACACCGCCGGCGAACAAGGCACGGCCTTACAAGGGCAAGGTCCGAGTACTCTCGGGAAGTCTGGCCAGGGAGGAAGTGACCTTGACGCCAGAGCACAAGAGAATGCTGGTGTCAAACCTGCTTCATTCAGAGCCCATTGGGCTTTATCCACCGCTAAGTCCTCCTTGTATAACAGCCCATTAGTTGTACTCTGTATTTCCCTGGGAATGCTGCACTTCGTTCTCTCATTCAGCAGTGTCTGCTCCAGTTCTGCCACTGGCCAATTTCACACACTTCTTGGGGTGAAAGGCCCAATTTTTTTAGTAAGCCAACTCCTTCCCCTCTTGTGGAGTGTGTCCCCCACACCTGGGGGGGCAACCCATGTTTGGCCAAAAAATATTTAGTTATCGAAGCAACGGTATCTGCAGTAATGGGCTTAAAGGGGGTTTAAGTGAAATAAGAAGGGGCTCCCCAGGTCTGACGAATGAACTTGTTGCTGCAACATGTGACATCATCAAACGAAATGCGCTTATTTGGGGACATTGTGGTATGTACTCAACTCTTTCCCATTTGTGGAATTCTTGGCCTTTGCACTAAATTGTAATATAGGGCATCTTGCCAAACACACTAGTTGTGCATTTGACCTCTCCAAATATGAAGATCTGTATAAACAGAGGATTTGTGAGCAAAGTACAAGTTGTTGCCGCAACGTACACATATCAGTGGGAAAGGCCGCCTTGGCCAGCCCCAGGAGGATTGGGAGGGGATCCCGAAATGCACCATATTTTTTTTCCAGATTTTGCTTCCAGAGCCTCTTGTAAGGTGCCAATATGGTGTGGAATCACAATCCACCAAAGCCAGGAATCAAAAGCATATCACTGTATGCATTACGGGCCGGGGACTTAGAAAATTGAAGTAACTGTACCAAAGCGTCAGCCACTTGGTCAGCTGGGACACCGCGAAGTGCGCTAGGGCGGTCTGCGAACTTGCAGCCGTTTCGATGGTCTCCAGTCAAGTTGTGGACTACAAGTATACGTTCTTGCACTTGGTGGCACTAGCTGGAAGCGTGGATGTGCCGTGGTTCCACCTCTCCAGGACGGCGGCGGAGGCGGCTTTCAGGCCGTCAGAGCGCTGGCTGCAAGCTGGAAAGAATACCAAGAAGGGGATGACGCAGAGAGCAGAGAGCGGTGCAGTCCGCGGTGGAGGCGGACGAAGAAGACGAGGAGAATGACGACAGCGACGAGACGGACGAGTGGCTGCACCGGCAAGAAGAATTGGTGCCGCTGGCACCAGAGCTGGCGGCGTGCCTTCGGCACTCAGAGAAAGGTGATCGACTACCACGAAAAATGGTGTTAGCGGAGTTACCAAGTAATCAGGGGATAACAGCGAGAGCTGAAGATAATAATCATGCTTCAGATGGAAAGGGGGCATAGGACAAGCAGCTGAAGGCATGGAAGCAAAAATTTTGCACTGGAAAGGATGGTGGCCTACCTCTATGGATGTGCTGGCAGAACATTTTTTTTTCCTGTGGGGGTAGGAGGCTTCCACAGCCCATTATCAAATACTTGGTGCTGGCCCCCCTAATTTTAGTGCAGAATCAGGCCTCACAAGGGCAAAGTGCGGAGCCCGAGGTGTCTCGCACTCCCTCGAGGCAAACCGACAAGGGAGGAATGGACACCGAGGGAGAAGAACAAAGACCTTGTGACACCCCCCCCCCCGTAAAAGGAAATTTGTCTTCGAAAGCCCTCGGTCAGAGAGTTGGGGTCAAGGGATGGAGAGGGGGGGGACCTCCCAAATGGAAGGAGAGAGCGTCACAGCCGTCACGTCGGAGCCACATCGTCAGCCAACTCCGGTAACGCGGCTCTAAGCAGGGACTACTAACCCAACGCGCCACATTCAAAAAAACAAATCGCCGGCGAGCAGGGCATGGCAGCACAAGGCCTTTGTGCTTCCTCCCTTGTCGGTTTGCCTCGAGGGAGTACGAGTAGACAGCTCGGGCTCCGACCACTCGGACTCCACACACCGTGGGGGTGCATGAAAGAACAGATCTCTACACGAAGTGTAGAACACAGCTTCATCGGAGGATGTCAGCATCTCTGTGTACGTCGCCATCTGATGTTCCGAAGGTCGTTAATATCCGCCAATTCCGGCTCCAAAAGCAGTAAGAAGAACCCCGCAAGAACACAAACACAAAAAAAAACCCGCACAAAAAGCACAATCTCATCAAGGCAAGGTGGCAAGGCTCTTGCCCGAAGCTTTCCCCGAGTCCCTGGTCGCCGTCATTGAAGCTTGGTGACGCTGGATTGGTTGCATTTGTGACCTAGGGGGGGGGGGTACCCCATTTTTTGCAAAATTGCCCATAACAGCGTGAAAGCGTTAAGTGACAATGTTTTTCACTGGTTTTTTTCGCAGGAAATTCTCAACGGTCGTATTTTGTATTTGTTTCCCCTCCAGGATTTGCCTGAGCAAATCATGCAAAGAAGGGGCCATCTGGGGGTGGCATTTTCTCCCCCTGCAGTTTTTGAACATGCCCCTGTAGGGGGTGATTCTCAAGCAGGGGGTCCCTGGTACTCCCATCTACCCACATACTAACCGGAGCGACGTAACGGCCTACGCATCGGCGTTTCGGCGAATGCGACCGCGATTCGGCCCGTAGGGTTCGATTTGGCGCTGGATCTGCACCGGCAGGTGCCGCCAATGGAACGGTTGGATCCGGATCCGTACCGTGCATGGGACTTGTGTCGGTAAAACTGTACTTTTGCTCCTGGGCCGAGATAGGGTTCCGGTCCCGCCCGCGTCTGGACCGCATTCGCCAAACCGCCCGTGCGTGAGCACGGGCCCACGTGCTTGTCTTTATTAATTGTGGCAACCAGGTGGCTAAATCCCAAAAGGGGGTGACCATAAAAATTTTGGTGTGGGGAAATGCTTTCATTCTGGTTTTTAAATTATTGACCAAGGGGGGTTGGCATAAACTCCCTCCATGTTGTTTAGTGGACAGTGCAATGCATCCACTGCTGTGGCCTCTCAGTGGGGCAACCTGGCCACAATTCGGGCAGTTTTTTGTTGCCCGGGGAGGCAAATAAATCTGCTTCCAACTGAATGAAATTTTGGAAATACTGTCAAAGCCATTGAAAAAGTTATGGGTCTAGGGAGTAATCTCCCATGTCCATTTTCTATCTGCTGGTGGTGTCTGCTAGGCATTTGTCTGAAGGAATCCAATTTACTGGAAGGTTTATGTTGCGCTCCATGCACCATTTGAAAATGGGGCGAAATTTTTTTGAAGGGATCTTCCTCCCCCCTTTTGTCAGGTACTAGAAAATTACCTCATTGTCTACTTACATGGACACAGTTTCCCCTAGTTTGCTTAAACGTTTCACTGTGTAGATTGCTGCATGCAATTCGTTGACATTTATACGTAAAATGGAGTTTTTTCTCCAGAACTCCTGGACAGTACTTCCATGGATGTCTAGCCCCCCCCCCCGACGCATGGGAGCTGGTGTCTAAGTGCAACCACCTGGTTGTACCTTAGGGAATGGTCTGCCCCCCAGGTGTCCAGCTGAATTTTTATTTCCCGTAATTGGGTTTTGATTTCTTGAGAAATCTTTTTGAAAGTCCGAGGTCCCCTTACCACGGACCTGACTTCTGGAGCCACTTCCTTTACTTGACATCCATTGCTGTGTAGTGTGTCGGTGGCAGGTGTGAAGGCGACCACCAAGAACAGTACCATTACATTTTCAAATGACCACTTTTTTGCCTAGACCCTCAAAAACTTTCGATGCACCTGGCCCAATTTGGAGTCAGGTCAGACTGCCGAGAGCAATCTCTTGAGCAGGAGGGTGTGAGTGGTCGAGGTACACTTTTATAGTCACCAGGAAATCACAGGCCGAGCCCTAATTCACACAGGCAAATCCTAATTGACGGAAAAAAAAGTATGGTGCTGTCTGTAGGTGGCTGTCAACACACACTGTTCACTCTGTTGTCTGGGATTACTTTCCTGAAGATTGATTTGTTTGGTTTTGTCTGTGGCGCAAGTTTATTTCAAGTTTGGTCATTGCTGCTGGAAGTGGGATTTTGGGAAAGAGATTTCAGTGAACACAGGAGTGACACGTTCTGAGTGACTATGTTACAGCCAATGAAGGATGAGCAGCCAAATTGCAGCACACTTCTGCGGCATCAGGCCACGTCGGATGAAACTGTTTTGTAGCCGGTCCACAGGTGTACAGACAGTACCGCGGCGTCGGGCCACAGCCAACGACAAATACCCAGCAGCCGACCACAATCAAAGTTGCAGCAAACTGTAACTATCAATCACAAACTCTTTGCAATATCCAATCTGGTCTCCATTTTTGTGCATGAATCTTCAAATCTTCCAACATTTCTTGGTGGTCAATCCTTCTTCGCTGAAGCCGTCTGGCTCTTTCCGCTTTTTGCCAGATGTCTGGCAAGCCACGGATTCCAGTCTCAGAGATTCTGTCTGGAAGGCAACAGAACGACATCCCACCAAACCTGGCTGTAAAACTTGATGGCGTCCCCTGTTCGAACTGGACGGGAACACTGTCCTGATACACAGTTCATGAAAGTCCGAGGTCCCCTTACCACGGACCTGACTTCTGGAGCCCCTTCCTTTACTTGACATCCCTTTCACTGAAATCTCTTTCCCAAAATCCCACTTCCAGCAGCAGTGACCAAACTTGAAATAAACTTGCGCCACAGACAAAATCAAACAAATCAAACTTCAGGAAAGTAATCCCAGACAACAGAGTGAACAGTGTATGTTGATAGCCACCTGCAGACAGCACAATCTTTTTTCTTTGAATTAGGACTTGCCTGTTTGAATTAGGGCTCAGCCTGTTATTTACTGGTTACTATTAAAATGCACCTGGACCACTCACAAGGTGCTACAGGTGGCTGCAGAATTTGCAGCGGGAAAATTGGCCAGTGAATCTGTGAAAGCCATAAAAAATGGCAGGGCCATTAGGTTGCACCTTATTTGTCCCAAAATGGCAGCAAGCTGGATTTTAACACGTAATCGTTTTTCACGATTTTCCCCAGTTCCTTCTTTATTGTCTTAACTTTTGGGAGGGAGGCACCTGCAATTTTCCTTCTTCCATTTAACTTTAAAATCCAGATGATTTGCAACTTGGGTGTGTTGCAGGGTTGATTTTCTGACGTTTATTTTGAACCCTTTGTTTGATAAATCATTTGCCACTGTGTGCAGATGGCTTTGCAAAATGTGTTGGGTGGGATCAACCAGTAAAATTTCTTTCAGGTGTATAAGCGCCTGGATGCCCCCTTTTCTCCAAAGTTTTTTGAATGTTTTCATAACACCCATGAAAATCTTGGGAACCACGTTTAGGCCAAAACAGGCTGCCTGGAATTCCCAGGTCTGACGCCCCACCTGGTGTCTTAAAAGGGCCTGAGGGCAGGGTTTACTGGGACGTGGAAATACGCTTCCTTTAAATCGATTTTGGCTGACGTGTGGCCTTTTTGCAAAAAACAAGAGAAATTTATGGATGTGATCAGTCTGAAGGGTTTTAGTCCGAAAAGTTGATTTATTTCCCTTCAATCGCTGATCGTTCTCCATTTTACTGCCCTGTTCTGGAAGTGATCAGTCTGAAGGGTTTTAGTTGGAAACGTTGATTTATTTCCCTTCAATCGCTGATCGTTCTACATTTTACTGCCCTTCTCCTCCTTCTGTTTTGATATCAAAAACCAGGGGATTAAACGCTGGGTTTGAAACTCTCCACTCTTTTTACTGGACCAGTATTTTTGGTGTCCAGGAGACGTTTATCTGCCAGGTTCAAATCCGGGTTGGCTCTGGTCTTTGGGTGGGTTGACAATTTAGAGGGACTTACCCAGGGGGGTTGAATACCACCCTTGATGAGCTGAAAGGGTACTGGGGTGCATTTTTATACCACCGTTTTAAGCTCTTTTGGAATCTTTGATGCAGGTGTGTGTCTCCCTATTGTTTCTCCTTTGCATTTATCTTTTCCAGCAGTGGACTTTTGGGGGGCTTGGTTGGGGCTGATAGACACGGGACAGCCCCTAGAGCCTTTAGGGATTGAGCATTTCGCAAAGTTAAACGATACTTGGGGGGGGTGAACGCATGCTCTCCATCTCTTCTTACACTAAATCTGTAGGGTCGCGTTGTTGGGTTCCATACAATAGGGCTTTACTGCGGCTGTGCTGCCTAATTGGCCTTCTTCCTGTTGATGTGGTTGGTTGACATACCATGCAGGGGGGACTCTGAGGGTCCCCCCCTTGACAAATTCACATTGGAATGAAAAAGCGTAAATGCTTTTAGGGGTTCTCCCCCTTCCACCTAATCCTCCTTGAGGGAAACTGTGGCTCCCTCTTCCTCCTGTGGCTGATGATTTATATAAAGAGCCCCTCTGTGGCTGCTCCTTAACTTCTGGCCCCAGTTTCCTGTGCATAATGTGCCCGGCTGGCGTGAAAAAAAGGCATCCATGGCCCTGGTGTGTTGCCTTCATGGCCTGGGGAATTCCGTCGTGGCCCAGCAGACATTGGCCGCCATGGCCCTGGTTCCCTGTCCTTGTTGAATGGTCTTGACACCCCTTGGGTCTTTGGAATCTTTCTCCGTCCTTGGCTCCCATGCCCAATTGAGATCTTGGGCGGCATTGAGGCTCCTGCCCCTTTGTGCGTAATGTGGAAAAGACTTTTGTTGGGGGTTAAGGACCCTAGCACAGGGTGGCTGCCGGGGCTGTAACCACTGTTTTCTGGTCCTGTGGGCTCAAGCCAGGGCTTTGGAAAGTTTGGCCCCAATTTCAAACATGTAAACAGGCAGTAAAGGGGGTGAGGTGTGCCCTTCCGACCTGGTGTTCCTAGTTGCCCCGCGTACGATCGTTTTTTCTTTCCATTGTTGGTGCTTTCCCATTTCTCAACTTGAACTTTTCAACCCGAAAGGCTTCAAAATCCAGAGAGATAAAACATACCAACCTACTTAGGTGGGAAACTTAGCAGCACAAGACAAACGCTATGCTGAGAGGATAGTCAGGTACGTGAGTTCACCTGCTGTGTGTATGGCAGCAAGTTGGAAAGCAATGCCTTGGTTTCTTTTTATAATTGTATTCATCTTTTGATTATTCAGTCCTGAATTGACTTCTCTACTTCTGTGATTCTCAATTTACTTTCTTTCTGCAGTTCGTTGGGGTTTTAATTCCACTCGCGTGGCGTTTTACTTGCTTTGGTGGTTCCTACTGGAGGTTTTTGGGGATTGTTGGGATTTAGTTTTGGCTGCGGCAGCCGACACTTCTTGAATAAAAATTTTGGCAGGCCTTTTGGTTGACCTTTCTCGTTGGTGGTTGAGTTAAAATAATGGCCTCCATGGCCTCTGTGATGTTCTCCGCCTTGGCCTTGGTTCCATCTGCCCATGTGGGCTCTGGCCCTTTGATCTGAATTCCTGACTCGAGTTTTGAATTGTGAGGGTACTTGGCCCGGGAAGACTTTTCTGGGCTGGG
>CAAHFI011090253.1:0-12842 GCA_900893395.1 Euglena gracilis
GCGCTCGAGTCCTTGCAAGCCGAGAAGCACCACCTCGGTTGCTGCGTGGGGTGGCCTAGCTGATGTTTGTAAACTGCGTCAGCTGGCGGGAGCCCATATTCTTTTAGCCGTGGGCGGTGGCGGCGTCGGCTCACCCCGGACTCCTAGCCCCTAGCCGTCTTGGGCTGTGTGGGGAAGCGCTTCAGTCCCTTGCGCCTGGCCACGAAGGGCTCGCAAGCCCCCGTTGCCCGAAAGGAAGGCCGGGACTTTTAATTCCACCCGTTGTAAGGTGGCCGCGGTTTCCCGCGTGTCTCTCTCTTTCCGCACACAGCTGTAAAAGAGCCAGAATGTTTCGGATCCAGCCGGTCCTTCCTTGTCGATGCCCTCGACGCCTGGCTGGTGGGGGCAGACCGCATGGTGACGGGGCCCTCCTGCTCAACGGGAAAGCGCGTCATGGACCCCAAGGATATGCGGATCCTCAGGGCCCCCCACGGCTCAATCCAGGCACGTGTGTTGTCAGTCTGTGTTGCGGTTTCGACCCAGGCTGGCAGGTGGGACATCGTCAGGGATGACGACCCTGCCAAACCTCGTCCCTGACCGCTCTTGTCTGTGTGTTGCAGAGCGTTAAAAACGAGCTCCGCGTCACACCGGGGAGCGGGTGACCTGAGCCGTCGGTTGCACAGCGCAACTGCCGCGGGTTAAGCCACAAAATGGGGCGCTGGGGGGAGGCCTGGAGGTGCAAAACAACCACGCCATTCAATTCTGGGAAAAACGCCATGGAAAGCTCCATGGGATGCAGGGTCGCTGCATAAAACTCTCTTCTCAATCGGTGTTGCTGGGGAGACTCCTTGGGGGGAACTCCTTGCCGAACCGAGAGTGTGTGCTTGTTCCGGAAGTGTGTAGTTAGTCGGTATGGGCGCGTGTGTTGTTAGTCTGTGTTGTGTTTTCGCCCCATGCTTGCAGGTGGGGCACCGTCCGGAGTGACGACCCTGCCAAACCTCGTCCCCGACCGCTCTTGTCTGTGTAGTGCAGACCGTTAAAAACGAGCCATGCTTCACCATCCAGGGGTGGAGGAGGGGAGGGGGGAGGGCTGAAAAAAAATTGGCCCCAAAACAAGGTGGCGCGGGACATCTCCCTCTCTCTCTCTCTCTCTTCCAGAGTGGCTTCCTTCAGTAGAAAGTGACAGGGCGACGACGGCAAATGTCAAGACAAGTGGATTATACGCAAGAAGGAAACCTATGCAATCGTTCTTATGCTCCAGAAATTCTGAAGCTTGGTTGCCAGAAGCCTCCTCCAGATCCTCGTGAAGACCGATCACGGAGTCTCCAACACTGGTATCTGAACAAGGCCATGTCATCGGTCGGAAGGCGATGCGGATGGCCTGAGTTCTTGAATCAGTTCAGGCTTGTGTTTATTTATACCCCTGGTCACAAACAAAACGTAGCGGATCCGCTCAGTCGGGCCCCTTTGTATTACCCTGGGAACCCGTATGAGGATGACGCGACTTTTCATGGAAGTCAGGAAGATGACGAATACGCCCCTCGAAACAACGCTGCAGAGAATCTTCTACATTCCTATCCCGTTTCACAATTCTTCCTGGTCGCACCAGTGCGCGGAAGGCGTCGATGTAGAAGCACGTCCGGACCGCGGCGTATTACGCGCACGGGGTCCCCTTCCCCACTGTTCTGTCGCGAAAGGGATTATAGTCGTGATCCGGTGTATGAGACCATCGTCACCAGACTTCGTAATGGCGAAGTGCTGGAAAATTACACCCTTTCACCTTTACGGTGGTTTTCGCAATGAATGGGGTTACAAGTATTGTGCACCGCAGGACCTCGTTGATGATGTGATTTTGTGCTATCACAACCATTGTCACTCTGGTGCCCCCAAACTTCTCTCGTTGGTGGGCCACAGGTACTGTACAACCCTGAGCGAAACGAGCTCTACTCACGCTGTTTGCGGATAGCGCAACGGTGTCAAATTTGTCAAACGGTAAAACCCCGCAGACGTACCCCCCCTGGTACGAAGGACTTTTCAACCATATCCCCTGACATTTTTACGTACCTGTGCATGGGTTTTCTGCAATTAGAACTGTGCAAAGGAACAGACAACAAAATTTTCGATTACGTTTTTGTTGTCGTCTGCCGGCTGAGTGGGTACATTGCAGCCATTCCATGCCAGAAGTCAGGGTTGACTGCCCAAAGTTTGGCGGTTATATTTTGGAGAAATACATTTGCTTAACGGGTTTACCGAACAAAATCGCTAGTGATCAAGACCATTCGATTTCTTAAAGGATTTTCACCACTTTATGCGGTTTACTTGGAACTGAGCAACATTTTTCTATTTTATATACGCCCACAGGCAACGGCAGAGCCGAGGCAGCCGTGAAATCCGTCCTGAACATGTTTCGCCTTTCATTGGCTGACTGGCCTAGCACCTGGATATCAGTGCTACCAAGGTCTTCGTTTTATATCAATACCTTACCAGGGTTGGTTTTGCCTCACTCCCCCTATGAACCAGTTTTCGGACGGGACCCTCCGGCCATAGGGGATGTCTCCTCGGAGAGACCCGCCCTGGTTTGCGAAAGTAGAAAATCTACGTTCTGCAGTCCAGAAGCGTGTAACTGATATTCATGAAAATAAACGGTAATCATTTTTGCTGAATTTCAATTCACGTGTGTTTATTCCCGGTGACCGTGTGTGGGTACGGAATAGCCGTACTCGCATGCAGTCTTCCAAGCTGGACCCCGTCTGGCTTAGGCTCTGTGAAATCCTAGAAAGGCTAGGTACCAGCGGGCGATACAAGGTCGCATTACCTAATGGCTTTGAGGACGTTCATATGGGCGACTTCAAGCCATACCCGTCACCACCGGATGGGAAACACATCCCGTGTCTGCAATTCAACCCCCATTCTAGATTACCTGAAACGGACGGTTTTGTAGTCGATAAAATCATTGATCACAAAATCGACAAAGGTATGCACCTTTGGAAAGTCTGCTGGAAGGGGTATGGGCCTGAGGAGGACACTTGGGAGCCAGCAAACAGTTTTGTTGTTTATGTCCAGCAACATTTGAACTGTGGAATAAGATGCATAACATTGATGTTTGCGTGACAAGTTTTTGAGACCGCATGGGAAACCCGTGTTGTTTTTTTTCTTTTATCATTGATTCTTATCATTCTTTCTTTCCGCAGAATTTTTTTTTACCATACAGTCGTAAAGCAGGGTAAGTTACACCTTTCAACCTAGAACCAACCAACAGACCACCTTACCGTACCGACCCCGGGCGGTAAGATGCTGCCCGGTGGAAAGGATCCAGGAGGAGAAGCGCCTTACCACCCACTGCTCACCCACAACCTGACCAATATGCGTACCGATAGGGTACACATCCACCTGTACGGACTGCGGCTGAGGGTAACCCTGAAGCCAGCATCAGTAGCAGTTTGACCCAGACGCCCGCGGAACCGCGGTCATCTCAACCAGCAGGCCCCAGTCGCCTCCCACCGTATGCTGGTGAGATGATCAACTACACGGCGGAGACGATGAATTGTGGCGACCCGTCCTGACGGCAACGAACAGCACGCCGACACGGGCGACACGCTCGCACGGGCAACACGCGGACACGACACGCGCGAGACACGTGCGAGCCGTGCCGAGCCTTGCCAAGCCGTGCCGAGCCGTGCCGAGGCGTGTCGATCCGTGCCGAGCCGTCCCGAGCATTGCCGAGCGCTTCCGAGCCGAGCCGCGCCGTGCCGAGCGGTGCCGAGCCATTTTTTTTAAAAAATCATCCAAATTATTGCTGCTCGGCGGAAGAGACTTGCAATTTGAGTACTACGCCCAATCATACGGTGAAAGTTCAATTTTTTTTTAGTGAATGCACGTTTTTTCCCTGTTGCAAATCTTTATCACACTTGAAATGTACTTATTGGAAGGAGGTTTGTTAATCTTGATATGAGCATGTTCCTGTTAAACTGCTCCGTCTGTATTACGGCTGAAAATGTCTGCGTTTTCGGGTTCCTGTTGCTGTTGTTGTTTGCTTTTCAGTGTCAAAGAATTGGCCAGTTTTGAGCAGAAGTGCTGGTCGGGTTTGGGCCACGTGCTGGCCCGTGCTGGACAGTGCAGGGCCAGATGTGGTTGACAGTTTTTTGCAGCAGTGCTGGGCCAGTTTCGGGTCACATGCTGGCCAGTTTTTTTGGCAAGATGTTGGGGCCAGGTTTGGGCCACACGTGCTGACAACTTTTGGGCAGAAGTGCTCGCCAGTTTTGGGCCACACGTGCTGACCACTTTTTGGACCACACGTCCTGACCACTTTTGGGCAGTAGTGCTGGCCGGTTTTGGGTCACATGCTGCCCAGTTTTGGGCCAGATGTAGAGAGGGTTTGGTGAAGGAGGTTTTGACTTCCACTGGGGGGGAAAATTAAAGGCCGAAAAAAATCCCTTCCTTGGGAAAATATTGGCAGAAATCCTTCCACATTTTTTCGGCTTTGAAATCTTGCCTCAAAAAATTAAAAATAACCCCTTTTGCAGTCACCTTGAAAGCAAAACCCTACCAATTTTTTTCTGTGCTGTTTTCAGTTTCAGTTCAATTCATTCGGCTTCCAATTTTGTCTGGCTTCAATTTCCTCCCGGGGGGTGGACCGGGGGGCCTTTGGGAGGGGATTAGGGTTTTTGTCCATTTTATCGGGAGAGTACTGCGGAGTGGGGGTAGACATCTGCAACTGCAGGGAATCCGTTGAACCCGCCTGTCACTTGGGCGGTTTCACTTCGATTCTCATTTGCCTGACCCAGCGGGGTGTGGCCCATTTCTACTTTTTTTTCGTCGGGGACGATGCTACCATGTCCTCTTCCAAGGTGTCTTACCTCGGGCGTGTACTGGATGTGAATGGGGCCGACAAGGGTTCAATCCTCGGCCTGGCGCATTCTCTGCCATCATTCCATGTCCACCGCCGCCACTGAGGTGGCTCCTTGTATGCTCCTGGTCCTCGACGACGTCTCTTGCGGCGTTGCCGTTGACGGTAACTCATCATGCCCTGTGGCTGTAGCGGCAGCAGAAAGCAGGTCAGCCACAAAGGCCATCAAGGCTGCGGATATACGTTGCCAAATGTCTGCGGCCAGGTGCTGCCTTGCCCATCCTTGTTTGTCACCGAGGGCTTGCTTCACCAAGCGGCTAAGGATCCCAGAGCCTAATGGGCCGAGGGCCGACCATGGGTGGAAGGACAGAGGGCTGAATAAGCATCCTGCGGCTTTACAAAAGGGTTTGTTTTTTGGTAACCTTTTTGTGTTCCACTGCTGCCATGTTCTTCAATGCAGTGGTATCATCCCAAGACATGTCCTTCCAGAGGGGGTGGAACACCGCGAGGTCAACCGCTAGTGGCCTTACAGGGTCCACCCCTAGCAGGGCAACATCTGCTGGGCGCATCTTCTTTCCGATTTCCACCTCTGTCTTGGTGTGTACTCCATGGGGGTGAGTCGGGTTGCGTGGAGGGTTGCGGGGTGTGGGGTTGCGGCGGGAAAACAGATTTTTTCCAGGTCAAAACTAGGAATCACCAAGCCACAAATTTTGGAAGAAGCCATAAAAATTAGGCATTCCCACACATCAAATTAGAAGAATGGTCCCATATTTTGCATCGCCAACCCACAACTTTGACCCATTTGCCCCTATTGGAGCCAAAAATGTGCACGATAACTATATTTTGACCAAAATTGCTTCTCCCACCCAAAAGAAATATTCCCTGAACTGGGCCTCCGGTTGGGTTGCGGGGGGTTGCTGGGGGGGTGCGGGGTGTTGCGGGGGAACACACCCATGCCCTCTGAGGAACGTCTTCAGCGCGTCCCGCACAGTGTTGTGGCGTTGCACGCCTTTGTTCTTTTTGAAGCATAGCACGTGGTCCCCAAAGGGATCCATGGAGTCCCCACACAAGGGGCAAGGAACACCAGACGAGCCCGGAAGGACCTTGACACCGAGCCACCATGCGAGGAGGAGGTGATACTTTGTTGCTGGGATTTTCGTTCCCATGCCTTTGTTTGGTATCTCTTCGAGCCAGGCAATTGTATGGGGCATCAATTTCAATCGGAGGCGGCATTTGTTACGTCGTGGCAAGATGTACTTCAAAGCTTCTGTCCTTGCTTGGTGCACTTTGTCTGTCATCCACAGCTGCCTTTTGTGGCCTTCTTTAACGTCCGAAGGTTGATTCTTCTCAATCCAATCTGGCAGTGGCTCGAACTGAGGGCCGAGTGTGCCACGCAGATCCACAGCCACCTTCTTGAAATCAGGGGCAAAGCGCAGGCCTCTGGCGGAAACGTCAACAATTGTGACCGCTGTTGTGCACACAGAATCCCTGCCATTCTGGCTGGTGCTTGAAGTACGAGGGGATCCTTCATCCCGATTCTGGCCATTCGTAGGGCCAGTGAACACTGTGTCCATTATCATTTGATGCCGGCTGGTGCATGATGTCATCCCACGTCTTCGGGATTATGCGCACCGTTGCTTGGATTGGCTCTTCTAGGGTGTCTATGTTCATGGTACGTAGGAAATGCATGACCTTGCAGGCATCAAGACAATAACGCAAGAGCACATACTCAACCTGTGGGTCTCCCAGGTTTGTGAGGACGTGACATGCTTCTTGGAGCTTCTCTATTGCCCGTTGCTTCTCGGCTTTGCGGAAGGACGTTGAAAGTGGGTGTTCCACTGGGAAGTTGAGGACCCGCGGCCCGTGGTATGGCATCCAAGGTACTCGGGGAATAGATCACAAAAAAATCGAAATGGTTTCCATCCGATGCCGTTGTCTGTGCTGTACCACACAGGCGACGTTTTTAGAGGTTGAGATGCACGCCGAGATTTGCAGAACACAGGCTGATGGTTGCCAACACTGCAGCCAAGGTTTTCATTTAAACCACAAGGTGACCGTCATTGAGATACCACACGTTCATCTTCAAATCTTTGAGAAGTGCCAGGACCACATCTTGCCACGCAAATGCAAAGAAGAGGGGACCCAAAGGGTCTCCTTGTTGCACTCCTTGCTCACTGGTCATTCTGTGTCCATGGGTGTAGAGGGCGGAATGCTGTGTGTAAAACAAACGTGCCTAAGCCTCGCGCCCAAGGGCTGCTTTCAGGAGGGCTTGCCGGTTAATTGCGCTGAACCAGTTCTGTAGGTCCACTTGCATGATAGCCCATGTATCTCCTTGCCCGTGTTTCGCAAAGGATTGCACCCCTTGGGCTATGGTCTTACACGCCCCTCCGTTGGCGACTCTGCATTGGTGCTGTGATGCCCGTTGCTTGACACACGGTGATGTCATGCGAACTTGCCCACTAAGTGGCGGACAGCGTACCCCATTGCAGTGGGGCGAATGTTCGGGCTGCCACTGGGGCCGTCATTCTTCAATGGAACCAAGGTGGCCGATGAGATGAAGGGCATCGCTTATGCTGGTAGTGATCCTTCCAGGGCCGCTTTGGAGAATGTGCGTAACGCTGCCAACACCATTGCCGCTGTACCGGCGTCCATACGCACTAGAGCCTTGAGGTGTTGGGGTCGGACTGCATCTTGGCCAGCAGCGGCTGCTCTGGGATAAGAGAGTAACGTCTCACGGAGAAACTTACCATTACCCCCCATTACCGACCCCCCCTAAGTGACCCTCCGGGGTCCCGGCCGAGACATGTATTTTTTCAAGAAAAAAGTCTTCAAAAACGACCGATTTTTCTGAGACTTTCGGAATCGTGAGTCTTCCTTCTGTTGGAAATGGTGTCAGAGAACGCAAATTTCACAAAAAAAATCCAAAAAAAGGGTGGGGGGTCTCCGAGACCCTTTTTTTCCGACACCCCCTAAATGACCCCCCCCTAAGTGACCCTCCGCGGTCACTTCCAAGGATTACGTCCAAGGACTTCCCTTTGACCCCTTTCGCCCCGGAAAAGCCTGTTTTGCTTTCTCCTGGTGCTCAGCTACTTAGATGAGTTAAAATCCTTGTAGTAACAAATCCCCTTTACCCAATTCCCCTTTGCTAAGGCAGAGCACAAAGCAAGTCGCTGTGAAAGGATTTTCCTTCACAGTCGTGTTCAGTCTGTTCAGAGGTTTATCCTCTTATTTCAAAACAATCATAATTTGAGGCACAGAATGCCACCTGTGAGGAAATGAGGTCACGCAGGCACGTGTGATACTTGTCGCGAAATCCCATAGGATTTGCCAAAATTGTCAGGCTGTGCTAATCACCACCGTCAGGTTGTGACGGATTCAGACTCTGTAGGTTTTCTACAGAGCTGGGATCGTGTCTGGTACACCCCCCCTCCCAGGGCCATGCCCGATTTCCTTCTTGGACCAGGTGATCCCAGGTCTCGTCTAGGTTTCGGATACAGTCCTGATCGGGTTCTGCCTTCCAGAACACGGATCTCTTTTCTCCTCTGGGGCGCAACCCAAAAAACCGAGAACGCGCAGAAGGTTACCGCTTATCGCGGTTACCTATTAGCCGTTTTGGCTCAGGGGTGCGAAGAGGCCAATGTGGGAAACGGGGCTGGCAGGTTTCCTGTCAAAGTGTCCCATCCACCCAGTTTGAGTGCGCCAAAGGCACGACGGGTTGGTCTAGCGTATTCACTGAAAAAACGGGGGGAGACGTGTGGAAAGGGGGGTCGGGATCCTATCCTGGTCATATCCGGATAGGGCTACTAGGCGGTCATATCCGCACTGGGAACCAAAAGCTTACTTTCAAAACCGACTGCCGGCGACAGCTTTGCGGGGGTGGGAGGAAAGTAGGGAGGACATCAGGGCTGTCTTAGGCCAAAACAGAACTTTTGCTGCCTTGCAGCCTTAGGAGCCTTATTGGCCGAAAAAGTGACAAGTTGGCCTGTGTTTATGGCGTGCGCGCTGTTTGCTGTTTGTCACTTAGCGGCTTGCCAGGTTTCCCGGCTGCCAAGGTCTTCACAGCAGTAGCTCCTTCACGACGCAGTAAAAGGCGCTTACCTGCTGTAGACGGCTCCCGTCCACATGGTCTGTTGGGGGGGGGGGCGAGGCTCACGGATGTTTCCATCCAGAGTTGGTGTAACAAACCCGGGCTCATCCCAGGGCTGTCTAAGGTTTCCCGCTAGCAGCATATAATCTTCCAGGGTGTCCAGGCTCCATGCATGCGTTTACCTTAAATGGGCCTGCTAATGACGTTTCGTCATCACATCCTTTCCAAAGGCCAGTAGTCATGGCGGGAGTCCGGGGGATATTCCACGAGGACCATTTGGAACTGTGGTGCTGGTGGTCTGTCTACAAGCCAAGTTCCTGGCGAATCGTACTCGAAGTCAGGTGCCACCCAGTCCCGAACCCATCCTTCGGGGACTGTCTGCTTGGTTACACTTGCTCTTTCCGCAAGGAACCAATGCAGCTTGTCCCATAATTTCCTGGGCAGAGTGGCTGGCCAGACGAAGAAGTTCATCCGCAGGTGACTGGCTGACACCTGCGGGGCACCACCCGGGTGAAAGCCAATAAGCATTTGATAGACACATTCCGCGCGGACTGAATGGGGTCGTAACACGGCACCAAGCCGGTCTTTCCAGGTCATCCTGTGGTTTTCGGGTGGTCATTGTGGCAGGCACCAGCGACCGTTTCGGTCCTGGGTTGTGAACAGGCGAAAACATATCTTTTACCTGTCTGCTGTCTCCCAGAGGCAAGGTAATCTTACCCCTGCCTCCTCAGCAGCGAGGCGTATGGCCCCAATATCGATCTGCCGCCCACGGGCCTTTCCCGTGTGGCGGTAGTCGTCAAGCTTGAGGTTGGAGTAATACTTTTTGTGCAAGGTGGAGTACCCATCCAGTGGCTTCTGGACACGTGGTACGATTGTGAGGTTCTGGCCTTCTGCAGTTTGCCAGAAGGTACCTCGAAGGCACTTGACGCAGAGTAGTGGTAAATTCGTACCGTC
The DNA here is from genome assembly GCA_900893395.1 of Euglena gracilis. Classification (NCBI taxonomy): domain Eukaryota; phylum Euglenozoa; class Euglenophyceae; order Euglenales; family Euglenaceae; genus Euglena; species Euglena gracilis. Next base: position 9,867 of record CAAHFI011090253.1, read on the forward strand.
TCGATCGGTGTAGCTGAAATTGTGCTTGTTTGTCCAACTGTCCACGCACTTGGCACATACCAAGGCAGCAGGGTTGTGGATGTATACGTCCTTGTGGAACGATTTTGGATCTACATGATTGCACACATGGACGAGGGGTAATCCCAAGCCAGGTGCACTATTGTACATCTTGTGGAATACAGTGCAAAGCCACACATAACGGTTTTCCGTCGTGTTGTCGACGAGGAATTCGTCGCCGAAATATTGAGCCAAAACTCGAAGTGATCTGGAATTGTAATAAGTCCAGGTCACGTTCTGATCAAAGACCCATTTTCGGCCTTGTCAGAACAGTGGCTCAATCCATCGATTGAGACATTCGTTTGTCTGCAGTTTGTTCTGGATCATCATGTACCTGCTTTTCAGGTCATGAGTCTCAGGATCATCCTGATTGATGGCGTTCAAGTCGATGACAACTTCGTCTTCCGAAGGAGTCTCTGCCGTAGAGGCGCGGGATTTTCTCTGCCCCTTAGGCTGAGGTTTCGGCTGTGAGGTTTTCCCATAGCGGGATGACGTACCGTGCGGAAATCCTTGTCCCGAGGTTAATCCCCGAGAAGAGGATGTAGCACCCTGGCTGCCAGCACCACCACCGCCTTTCGGAGGGGGCTGTTCACCAGATTTATGTGGGGGTTTGCAAGGTTCGGCGCCCGGCTTTGTTTTGGCCGGGTCATTCGGGCTTCCTGTTTCCTAAGTGTCCGAGGGCCGCCTGTCGGCGTCGCGCTTGCTCGCCCAGGTGCGTGGAGGCGCTTGGGATGGGGGTTTTTTCCACGACACCGATCGACTTTGTCCTTCACCAAGGGTTTCCCGAGATGAGGAAAGTTCTACATGCTCCTTCGCGGCGCACGTGGTTTTTCCAGGGGTAGCCTTGGGGGGAGGGTGTAGGAGCAGGCGTGGCCGGCGCGTTTAGCGGTGATTGGGCTTGTGGTGGAGGAATGGACATCCGCTCACCCTGTTTTTCAAGTGCCGGTGTCCGTGTGCCTTGACACTTCTGTGCACTGACTCTGGCTGTGCCCTGACGTGCTGGTTCATCCGGTGCCTCTGGTGGCACTATCGGTTTTGGTACAGGTTCATCCTGTGCTGGAACGACTGGTGCGGTGTCCACTGCCACACTTTACTCTGCTGTCGGTGGCGCAGTGTTGGGGGTTAGGGACCCTCCTCGCCCGGGGGGGCTGCCGCTTTCGCTGGGGCCGCTACCTCCCTTTTCCGGCCCTGGTGGGCTCAGGCCAGGGCCTTTGGGAAAGCGGGCCCCGTTTTGGAACAAATTCACAGGCGGTAAAGGGGGTGAGGTGCGCCCCCGACCCGGGGTACCCAGTTGCCCCGCGTAGGATCTTTTTTTCTTTCCACTGTTTGTTTTTTCCCATTTCTCAACTTGAACTTTGTGGCTGAAAAAACCAAAGAGGCAAACACCAACCCACCTACTTAGGTGAGCAAATCAGCAGCACAAGAAAAAACTGTTTTGGAGGGTTGGGAGTACCTGGGTTCAGGAAACCTGCTGCTTGGGTTAGGAAATTGAGCTGGAAAGCAATGCCTTGGTTTCTTTGGATAATTGAATTGAATGCTTTGTTCTTCAAGTCGCCAATTGACTTTTCTTCTTCTCTGATTCTCAAATCGGATTCTCAATTTTTTCCGGAAATTTGCTGGGCTTCCAATTCCCCTCGCGTGGCGGTTGACTTGCTCTGGTGGTTCCTCCCGGGAGTTTTTTTGCGTTTTTTTGGGGGGAATTCTTGGCTGCCGACGCCAGCGGCAGCCGACACCAGCGGCAGCCGACACCCCCTCCCTTGCGACGTTAGTCAGACCCGTTCTTCTGCCCCCCCCCCGAACATAACCGGGAGAAAGAATTGGTTTTTTTTGTGGGGGGCGAAAATTCTGTGTTTTTTTTCGAAACGGGTCCTGTCGCTTTTTTTTTGAAAATCTGCGTTAGGAGTCGACCCCCCCCCCAGCCATAATGTCGGGCACGTTGGGGGACTCTGCAAACTCAGGTATACGGGGGACAACCCCGACCCCTTTCCTCCGACAAGCATGGGGAACAGGTCCCCGAATACAAAACCTGAAAAACGATTCCAAACGAAATAAACTCTAGGCACACCACCCCAAGGCATAAGTCCCACGCTACCCCATTAGTGAAAATCCTTTCCTTTTTGCAGCTTTCATTGTGTGAGACTTCATTCGACTTCTTTTGAAAAAATCAGGGACTTTGGCCCACAGTGCCTCAGAAAACGACTTGTGTGGGGAAGGATAAAGAGAAACCCAGACATTCCTTTCCAATACGGGACAGTTGGGTAAGAAAAAGGCTAACGGTAAGCAAAACTGTAAAGGTGAGAAGGTAAGCGGTTATATGGAAAAGTGTACAATGGGTGTGCGGGTTCGTGTGCGTGTGCGGTTGTGTGTTTTGTGTGTATGCACGCTCACTTCCTTGTCATGCCTTCCAACCGAAAATGACTGGGCCGAATCTTTTTTTTGAATGCAAAGAGAACAGGGCTTCATATTGGCCTTCAGCCACTATGTCACAGGGCTTTAAAGCCCACGTGGCTGGTTTTTTTTGTCGTCGGCCCGCCCCAGGGCCGACGACAAAAAACAAGGGGCACACAACACAACACAACACAACACAACAACAACACAACACAAACACAACACAACACAACAACACAACACAACAACACCACAACACAACAACACACAACAACACAACACAATGACAGGGCCCACAACACGGGGGGGCAGCCCCGGCCCCCTCCACGGGGACAGGGGGGGGGGGGCAGCCCCCTCCTCCAAAGAACAAGCCCGCCCAAGGCTCCTCCCCGTCGCGCCTCGCACACACCCCTGCCAAGCCCCCGGGGGCCTTGGCCCCGGGGCACCGGGCATGGCATTGCGGCACTTCCAGATCATACGTTGCGATTTTTCCACCAGCATCCCGGGCCAAGGGGGCCTGGGGAGGACCCA
>CAAHFI011091599.1:0-11494 GCA_900893395.1 Euglena gracilis
CCTACACGCTCCTTCGCGGCTTCCGTGGGTTTCCCAGGGGTAGCCGTGAGGGATGGTGTGGGTGCAGGCTTGGCCGGTGCACCTCGCACTGGTTGAGCCTGTGGCGGAGGCATGGACGTCCGCACGGCCTGCTTTTCAGGCGCCGGTGTCCGTGTGCCTTGATGCTTTGGTGCAGTGGTGGTGGATATGCGCTGAGGTGCGGGTTCATCCTGTGCCTCGGATGGCGCTACCGGTGCTGATACAGGTTCATCCTGTACTGGCACGGTTGGTGTTGTCTCCACTGCCATTGCTGTCCGTTCGCCTTCCGTCCGTGTCGGTTCCGAAACTGGCGGTGGCGCCGCCGTTGGTGGAGGTTCATCCTCCACCATGGCTGCAGTATCAGGTGTGTCTTCCGCCGGCTGGGCAGTTTCCACCGCAGCTGTGGAAGAACTGGCCGCAGTGCCACGTGGAGTGACAACTGCGATCAATGACCGCAAACCACCAAGTACGCGTCCGCCCAGCGAGGTGCACCGTTCAGGTCCATCACCTGAAGTGGGCTCCTCCACTGGTTCCCCTGTCGACGTGGTTTCCCCGGAAACAGGTAGCTTGAGGCGTAATACCTCAGGCGTGTGGGGTACCGTCTCCGACGGGTTTTCCCGCGCAGGGGTCGGTCCGCCCGGCGTACCCAGTGAGGATGGTGACAGTGGGACAGGCGTCATTTCACCTTTCGGCGATCCTGGGCGCTGGGCAGCTTCTGCCAGAGTGTCCAGCATCACGACCGACGGGCTACGGGTTTCCCGTGCCGGAGGTTCCGCTGGCTGAGGTTCACCCTCGGCCATTGGGACCGCTTCCGCCTCCTCCTCCGCTTCCGGAGTGGCGTCCTCTGTGTGCAGTTGTGCTGCAGTACGCAGGTCTTTTCCGCTCCTGTAGCACCGTTGTGCGTCTGACAGGCGGTAAAAGCTTATACTTTCACTCCTGTCAGAGTTGCGGTATGGGGGCGGCCACGACGCTCCACACAGCTTCCGGGTGGAGGTTGCGGCTCGTCCTCGTTGATCAGGCAGAGGTCTTCCCACTGCGATCGACGGGTCCAGCTCATGCCATGCTCTCCTGTGTCTTCCAGGAAAGAGGGTAATCAGATCGCATACCGAGGTTGGCTTACCTCGCGTGCTGCGAAAAAGGCTTCGAACTCCTGCCAGTCCAGGATATCTCCGAACTGGGCGTCCAGGTGTTCCCGGAGGCCGATTTCTGCCTCATGCCAGTCCGGCCGCAGGTTCATCCTGCGTCGGTCTGGTTCATAAGGTCTGGCGTCTTCCTCGGTGTATCCCCGAGGTAACCACTTCCCGTGGATATCCACATCAGTGGTCATGTGTTCCAGGAAATACATGTAAACTTCCAGGACGTAGGTAATCCACGCCCTGTGCCAGTACTGTTGCAGCAGAAAAATTTTCTGCCGGTGCTGTTTCAGCACCTTTCGGTCTTGCGTCCCGATCTGGGGATTCCGGCACTGATGCAGGAGGAATCTCCTGGTCGGCTGGCTGCCGACATTCTCGGCAGTCGGAGGCGGTTTTACGCGTTCTCCGAAACCCAAGAGGCCAGCAATGTGAACTTCCTTGCAAAACTGGAATTACAGTCTGTACCGCTGGGGTACGCGAGGTCGGCGTCCAGTACCTTGAACAGCGTGCCATACATGCTGTCCAAGTATACTTGGAGATTGCATGTGAACATTACCGCGGCCTGCGCCTGGAGTTTCTGCGGCAGGGGGTAATACTTCCACTGTATTCCCAGTGCTGCGAATACATGTGGTTGAAGATTTCCTTCAACTGTGCGACGAACGTTTCGTCGTCAGGACATGTTCCCAAACAGTCAATATACGTCTGACCGTTTCGGTCGGTAAAAATACCGAAGTTCCGGCAAGGGTATCCCAACCAGAACCACAGCTCCCCGAAGCCGGACATCCGGTCCAGGACGACTTCATCCGAATGAAGGTATCCGTCAAACGCATGAAGTTCGGAACTGTAGAAAAATCTTTTGCAGTGATAGTACATACGATTATGCACCATGTCGAGCACCGCATCCGGTGGTCGGTGGACCACGATGCTTGCGTATGTAAACTGCTGGAGATCTTCGTCGATTTTCGGCCAGATCTCCTGAAGGTAGTTGAATACCACAGCAACGTCATCATCCTTCGTTTCGGAAGGTTCGGCGGCTTTTCCGCCCTTGCCTGCTGGGGGTCCGGCAGATTTTCCGCCCTTGCCTGGAGTTGGCCAAGCGGCTTTTCCGCCTTTGCCAGGTGGTGCTTTCCCACCTTTCCCCTGACCTTTACCTTTTCCTTTACCCTTGCCTTTACCTTTACCCTTACCCTTTGTGTTAGACAGCCATTCGAATGTCGCCCAGTAATCCCAGTATTCTGGGTCTTCTGGTGTAAACACAGGGTAAGTCACGGATTCCGTGTTGGGCGTTCGAGCAAATTCCTGCTCAGCGTCACCACGATTCGAGTAAACCGGCGCGACCGGGGGTGGTCGGGTTTCCTGACGTGCCCGTTCTGCCGTCACGTCTGGCGCTGGCGGAGCTTCCTCCTCGGCGTCGATGTGCATCGCCGCGTGCGGATTTTCCGACCTCGGCGACCGGCGCTGTGGCTGCGGCGCCAGATTTTCCGGGCCGCGGTCACGCTTGCCCGCGGCAGAGCTTGTGGGTCGTGCTGATGGCGCTTCCGCCACAGCAACTTCCTGCTGTCGTGCTGGTTGACTTGATCGTGATGGAACTGGCACTCCGGTCAGAGCCGACACAGCAGAATCACACTGATGACGCTCTTCCATCGTCATTTCCGCCCGGGCAGGATTTTCCTGGCCAGCGGAAACAGGGGGGCGACGTGCGATTTGCCTTTGGATCGTCACAGCATATTCATACTGTTGACGCTACTGCTCGTACTCGGACGGCCGGCCAGTCCACGGGTTAACGGGTTCATCCCGAACTGGAGGAACTGGCGCCGCACGAGGCGCTGCCGCGGCTTCCCGAGGACGAGCGCTTCGGTCAGTATCAAGACGTCGGGGGAGGGTTTCCCTCCACAGAACGTCGTGACATAGGGTCAGGTATGGTTGGGTGGGGTTGAGGTGGATACGTGTACTGATCCCGTGGCACTGGTGCCTCCTGTGTATCTGAGTGTCCTGGCTTTTCAAGCTTCTTTTTTAAAAAGTCTTCTGCCATCACCTCCAATTGCAGATTTAGATATCCAATACAAGCCTTGACACCACAGCGCACAGGGAAGACGTCAAACAACGGTCTCAACGTGTTCAGGTTGAAATCTCTCTGGAGAGGGGAAATTAGGATTCTGTCTTCCTAATTGCTAAACTGGAGGCCTGAAAAACACTGCGCCGCTCACACTTCCCTTCCTGACTGGCACTTGTGCCATTTTTGCCTTTGGCAACTTTTTTTACGGCGCAATGTTGAAATTTTTGGCCATGGAATCATTTTTTGGGTCATTTTGCGAAGTTCGAAAAAACAACCCTGTTGTGCAGGGCTGCTGCTCCTACAGAAGGTCAGTGGCATGCAAAACAGAGAGGGGCACTGCACCCCATTAGGCTGCCATCCCAGGGGTTTCCCGGGAAGGCAGTCTGATGAAGCCCCATTGGCTCACAATGTCTTGGGTAACCTACCCCCCCTTGACATTATGTGCCTGGGGTGGGTGCAGTCCCACAAAAGGAAACGGCAGAGGAGAATGACACAGAGGAATTACGATGGCAGCCTCAACTGACGGGCTGCCACTCCCAGCAGGGCTGCCCAATGACAGATAATGTCTGCCACATGGTACAGGGCTGCCCTCTTCAGGGGCTGCCACTGGCACCTGGGCTGCCAAAACCCGAAATGTGCTGTCACTAGATGGAGGGCTGCCCAAACCAAATTTGGCAGGCACAAGTCTAAACCCGCTGGACACCTCCTTCTGCCAGTTTCTTTTGCCTTCTTAATCTCTTCTTCATACTCTCACTTGGTTTTTTCAAATGGGCCTCTTCCAGAACAGATTCCACACCAGAATGGGCATCAGATTTGGCAGCATTTGCAGCAATCTTTAAATCTGCATACTCCTCCATGTACAAGTACATGACTCTCATTTCTTCCTTGAGATACCAACAAAAGTTGCAATTGCAGTTGACTCCAAATTGCAAATATAACCTTCCAGGGACAGTTGAGCACCTCAAATCTTCAATGTCAGATCTTGGGCATACAAGCTGGCACTTGCAACCTGGACATCTTTCGTGGTAATCGAGGAGATTCACACCCCTCACAGTTGTGACCGACGTCGTCCCTGAACGCTCTTCACTGGAATCGCTCTGAACACGTTGTGTATCTGAGTGTCCTGGCTTTTCAAGCTTCTTTTTTAAAAAGTCTTCTGCCATCACCTCCAATTGCAGATTTAGATATCCAATACAAGCCTTGACACCACCGCGCACAGGGAAGACGTCAAACAATGGTCTCAACGTGTTCAGGTTGAAATCACTCTGGACAGGGGAAATTAGGATTCTGTCTTCCTAATTGCTAAACTGGAGGCCTGAAAAACACTGCGCCGCTCACACCTGGGGGTAGTCCCCAGAGACGGTGTACTGAGACACATGCTCCTGCGCAGGATAATCCCGCCGGGGCATGCGCTCAGGGGATCGAAAAAAATTTTCTTTCACGCGTGGCTGGTCACTCCGGACAGGTGCTTCCCCTGCCTCTTCCTCGGGTAATCCGGGGGAGTGAGCACGAAAATGTGCGGTAAAAGTGCTAACTTGTGGGACCTGCCGTGCTACCTGTGGCGGGACTTCCACGCCCAGGTGACGCATGGTAATGTCCGCCGCGAATCCCGACGCGTACGGGTCGGTGTAATACAACAAACCGGTCATTGTCGCCTGGGCGCACATTACACCACAGGGCTGGAGGGGTGTTCGCGATGGTCATACTTTTACGGCAGTGGTCATCCCACAATGCCTGGGTGAGGTGGTCTGGTGCCGGGTTTGCGCTCATACGCATAACCCGGTTCATCGTCTCCGCCGTGCGGTGGATCATCACACCCGCATACTGTGGGAGGCGACGAGAGCATGACGGCTGAGATGGCCGCGCTTCCGCGGACATCGGGGTCATCCTGCTACTGCTGCTGGCTTCAGGGTTTCCCTGAGCCGCAGTCCGTGCAGGTGGCTGCGTACCGTATCGGTACGCGTACTGGTCAGGTTGAGGGTGAGAGGTGGGGTGGTAAGGCGGTCCTCCGCCTGGCTCCCTTCCACCAGGCAGCATGATACCGCCCGTGGTCGGTACGGTGGGATGGTTGGGTTGTTGGTTGTAAGTTGGTAAGGGTAACCGCTTGAGTATGGTTTACTAAAAAGTCTGCGGAAAGAAAGAATGATAAGAACAAATGATAAAAGAGAAGAAAACAACATGGGTTTCCCATGCGTTCTCAAAAACTTGTCATGGAAACATCAATGTTATGCTTTTTGTTCGACAGCTACCAATCTTGCTGGACATACCCAACAAAACTGGTTGCTTGTTCCCAAGTGTCCTCCTCGGGCCCAGACCCTTTCCAGCGGACCTTACAAAGGTGCATACCTTTGTCCATTTTGTGATCGATAATTTTATCGACTACAAAGTCGTCCGTCTCAGGTAATCTGGAACGGTGCTTGAAGTGCAGACACGGGATGGGTTTCCCATCCGGTGGCGACAGGTATGGTTTGAAGTCGTCCATATGAACGTCCTCAACACCATTCGGTAGTGCGACCTTGTATCGCCCGCTGGTACCTAGTCTTTCTAGAATTTCACAGAGGCCGAGCCAGAGGGGGTCCAGCTTGGAAGACTGCATGCGAGTACGGCTATTCCGCACCCACACGCGGTCACCGGGACTATACACAGGTGACTTGAAATTCTGCAAAAACGATTTCCGTTTAGTTGCATGAATATCAGTGACGCGCTTCTGGACTGCAGAACGTGGATTTTCCACTTCCGCAAACCAGGTCTCCCAACTGACACTCGTTCGAGCGGGTCTCTCCGAAGGGACATCCCCTATGGCGAGAGGGTCCCGTCCGAAAACTAATTTGTAGGGGGAGTGAGGTAAAACCAACACTGGTAGGGTATTGATATAAAACAAAGACCATGGTAGCACTGATATCCAGTTGCTGCGCGAGTCAGCCAGTGAAAGCCGAAGCATATTCACGACGGATTTCACGGCTGCCTCGGCTCTACCATTGCCTTTTGGTCGGTATATAATGGAAAAATGTTGCTCGATTCCGAGTAAACCGCACAAAGTCGTGAATACCCTTGAAGAAATAAAATGGTCTTGATCACTCACTATTTCATTCGTAAACCCGTTAAGCAAATACATTTCTCCAAAAATATAGCTGCCAAACTTTGAGCAGTCAACCCTGACTTCTGGCATGGAATGGCTACAATGTACCCACTCAGTCTGCAGACGACAACAAAAATGTAATCGTAAATTTTGTCGTCCGTTCCTTTGCACGGTTCTAATTCCAGAAAATCCATGCAGAGGGATGTAAAAATGTCAGGGGGTACGGGGAAAAAATCCATCGTACCAGGGGATGTACCTCTGCGGGGTTTTACCGCTTGACAAATTTGACACCGTTGCGCTATCCGCAAACAGCGTGAGTAAAGCTCTTTCTCGCTCAGGGTTGTGCAATACCTGCGGCCCACCAACGAAAGAAGTTTGGGCGCCCCAGGGTGACCGTGGTTGTGATAGCACAAAATCACATCATCAACCAGGTCCTGGGGGAGACAATATTTGTATCCCGACTCATTACTGAAAACCAGCCGTAAAGGTGAAAGAGTGTAATTTTCCAGCACTTCGCCATTACGAAGTCTGGTGACAATGGTGTCATACACCGGATAACGACTATAATCCCAGTCACGAAAGAACAGTGGGGAAGGGGCCTCCGTGCGCGTAATACGCCGGGGTCCGGACGTGCTTCCACGTCGCCGCCTTCCACGCACTGGTGCGACCAGGAATAGTTGTGAAACGGGAAAAGAATCCAAAAGATTGTCCGCAGCGTCGTTTAGACGTGCGTACTCGTCAGCTTCCTGACTTCCATGAAAAGTCGCGTCTCCCTCATCCGGGTTTCCAGGGTAATACCAAGGGGCCCGACTGAGCGGATCCGCTACTTTTTGTGTGTGACCAGTGGTATAAATAACCACAAGGTTGAATTGACTCAAGAACTCATGCCATCTGCATCGCCTTCCGACCAATGGCATGGCCTTGTTCAAATACTCGGTGTACCAGTGTTGAAGACTCTCATGGTCGGTCTTGACGAGGATCTGGACGAGGCTGCTGGCGACCCAGCCTCGAAATTTCTGGAGTATAGCACGATTGCGTAGGTTTCCTTCTCGTGTATACTCCACTTGACTTGACCGTTACCGCCGTCGCCATGTAGCGTTCTGCTGAAGAAAGCCACAGGTCGGAGTTCATTTGCCGCATTTTGCTGGCTAAGAACTCCGCCAACGGCGTAATCGCTGCTGTCGACTTCCAGGACATATGGTTTCTACGGGTCCGCGATTTCGAGGACAACATTCTCCAAAAGCAAAACCTTGATTTTCTCAAGGGCCTCGCGCATTTGGTCATCCCAAATGACTTTGGTGTTGTCAACAGTCCGGTTTTTGAGCTGTTTGGTGAGGGGCACCGCGATGTTCGCGAAGTCCTTCATATATATCGCGTAATATTGGGCTAATCCCAAAAATACTTTGAGGTGAGGAATCGTTTTGATTACTTCAGGGATCGATTTCTTAATGGCTTCGAGTTTGCTCCGAGCGGCTTTCCGCTGTCCATTGCTGAGGATGTGACCGCAAAATTTTATATGTTCGCGAAACAAATGCATTTTCGCGCCTTTCGCGAAAAGCACGTGTTTTTGAAAAGCGGCTAATACCGCGCAAACATGGTGGAAGTGTGTGTCGAGGATATCCTCGCTCAATTTTGTGGATGGTGGTGGTGTTCCCACCAGCACATCATCAATGTACACAATGGCAAACGGTAAGTCGCGTAGAACCCATTGAATCATGCGTTGAAACATGGCTGGGCCATTCTTAACACCCATGGGGAGTACTGTCCATTAGTACACACCCTTGGATGTCACGAATGCCGTGTATGGTTGGGAGTCAGAGTGCAAGTGCATTTGGTGAAAACCGTCCTCCAGATCGAAAATTGACCAAAACCGGTTTTCCGATTGTCTGGTGATCAAATCCTCGATCGGGGGGAGTGGGAAGGAATCATCCCTTGTTTGGGAGTTCAGGTACCGGCAGTACAGCACCAGTCTCCATTTCTTCACATGAGGTGTCTGGGGGTTTAGGAACAAAAAATGCCTAGGATGTCCACTCGCTTTTCGAGGGTACAATCCACTTGCGCTGAATAAGCTTCTCAATCATTTCATTGAGAGCTTGTTTGCGTTCTCCCGAACAACGAAAAAAATTTTCGAAATCCGAACCGGCCGCATAGCCGGCAACAGACTTTCTGGTGGAATAGATGGAATTCAATGAGCGCACCGCATTAAATTCCCCGTCCGAGGTCTCATCCCCCTCCCTGCCCGAAGCCGGGGTGTCCTCCTCCAAACAAGAAATCTTGAAACCGACTTTTTGCCGGTTGTAGGAGTTACCACGGTCCTGGCGGCGCTTATCGCGATTTCCGTAGCCGGGCCGGGGGGAACGAGATCTGGGACATTTGGATGAGCGCTGGTCTTTGGAACCGCTAAGTGAACAACAGGATTTGTGGCAGGATTCCGCATAACGGGGGGAACGGTATTCCGTTCTTCCGTCAAACCGTCGTGGTGAACAGGTTTCCCGTCGACCATGGCCGGAGTACCGGGGTTTCCCCGGAGACTCGCGCGAAGAGGATGATCCACTTCGCGAACGAGATCATTAAGAGTCGCGATTGAAATCCCGTTTATGGGTAGGGGGGCCAGGTGACCGACCGCGAAAAGGACGGGTTTCCCGACCATCACGCGACGGTGACTTGTGCCCACTACCGCCAAGGCGGTGCTCCGAAGACCGTGAAACACCCGATTGACGTGAAAACGCCGAGGAACTCGATCCCCGTGAGGAGGTCGAGCCCCTTGGGCTTCCAATACGCTTTCGCGGATCGGGATTTGGGCATTCCCGAGACATGCGACCAGATTTGTTACACAAAAAGCACAGTTTATACGTGCCTTGGTCCGAAGAACGCTGATTCCGCGTTTTCGGTCCCGTGGTGGGTGATGTGTGTGCGGCAGACGGGAGATCCTACGGAGGTTGGTAGCCGGCGCGTAGTACCAAGCCGAGTATCGCTCGAGTAGCTTATTCGGTAAGGTGCTGGGCTCACACGCGGGAGGTCGTGGGTTCGAGACCCAGGTCCCGCCGTGTGAGTCCTGATCGATCCCGTACGGGCAGAGGGCATACCGCGGGGATCGATCGATGCGTGAGGCTGCGGACGTGGACGAACGTTGATCGGTCGGATTACCACGGGCGTGGCCCCTCGCCAGCGGACGAGCCACGGCAAGTAGTATGAGCTGCCCCGTGGCCGTCCAACGGCGGGTGGTGACAACCAACGTAAACATGATGTCGGTGACATGGGTGATTTTTGCAACGCATTAACCGCGCTCGCAGGGATTCCTGCTGTGAGATGTGTTTGGAAAGCGGACTGTATTTGTCACAAAACTTGTGTGAGCTTGAGTTGCTTTGACAAATAATTCCAACGATGGGCAAGAGTCATCTCATGCCCTGCCAACTCCGCGCGATGGATATCCTTCACGAGGGATGGTGTGAAATGCAACAAAACCGCATCGAATTGTTCGCGCATTTGCTTCTCGCTAAGTTCATCAACTTCGGAAGCAAGTGCTAACCATTTGGCGTACCAAAGGTCAATGGATTTCCATTTGCGATCCGATGGCGCGCATTGTCGCCATTTCTTCTCCAGGGTAATCCTGGTGACCAAACTTGAGTTGTTTGAAGCGTATTGCTCAACCAGATCACCGAATGATACGCCATTACGTATCACCAAATTGCGAGCGCGTTCTCGCTCCTCCCTCGGTAGGCAATCGATGATTTCCATCTTGACTACCTCGGGATTCGGGTCTTGGGTGGGTCCCTTCAGTGCCCAGTAGTACTCCCAGTCCCGAAAAAATTGTCTCCATGAGGTTGGATCCCCGTCCCATTAGGGTTTCACCTTGTTCGCGATTGCGATGGTGCCCTTGAAGTCTCTCTGATTAACCCGCTCACCCTCGGTGGTATTCCAGGGGTTTGGGCCCGGGTAATTCCTAACACCAAACGCGTTTCGCGGATTTTCCGCTCCATGTGTACACCGTGCAGGATTTCCCGCACCAAGTGTAGCGGTTGCAGGATTTTCCTGCGGGAAATGCGAAAAATGTGGTGAAATTCTCCCGGTGGTGCGGGTTTCCTGCCGAAAACCCGATCGGTGATCTGGTAATCCAGAACCTGATGGTGGTTTGTATGATCGCGAATGTGATACATGACTAACACCAGGTGTGGGGTGTTGGCTCATTCCTCGTACAACGTTGGAACGTTGAATTTCTTGGTTGTGACTCGAATTTTAGAGCGCTGGATAAATTTACTCATCGGAAATGTCCTGTGAAAAGTGGGTTTGTGGTGTGGGCAAAAGCAAAGGTGGTACAATTCGCGTTTTTGCGGGTGGTTGTACCAAATTCGCGGTGGATGTAGGGATTCCTACTCCATAAATGGTAATTTGAGAAGATGTTTTCCGAATTTTCGGTCAACTTCCGGCGGATCATCCGCTTAGTAAGCAAATTTTGCATGTCCACCAATGTGTTGCGGAATGCGCAACCATGCTCAACAAGGTTTTGCAGTTCGATGAAGACAATCAAAGGGTTGTGAACAGCAAACTGGAGTATTGCTGGAATTATTTGCAGGAAATCGGCAAATATTGCCAACACAATTTTGAAAATGCGGCGAAAGACCTTCACCATTTTCGAGAAAGTGTTGACAGTATTTTGCGCATCCAACTTCCACAAAATTTCCAACAAATCAGTGAAACACTGCATGAAGCGAAAAGCGTAATGATTCCAAGTTTCTGCATGTGCAAGATGGTATGAGCCATCTTTTTGCCAAAGTGGAATCATGTTCAACCATGCTACTGCAATTGCAGCACCAGTTACAAGCACAAAATGCCACCCCCGTAACTTTGTTGCGGTTGAGCATTTTGCTGCACTCACCACTTCTTTCCAAGAAGCACAACAACGGATTTTGCATCTTTGGTCGGAAATCGAGCATTTGAAGCAATTTCAGGCGAAAGGTCAGGAAAGTTTTGTTCCCCGTACACAAATTCAGCTTTTGGAGGAACACATCTTACACTTGGAGCAAAAATCCTGCCATTGTGCCGCAAATCAGAATGTATTAACCGCCTTGAACGCGAAAATCGCGGATTGCGCACATCGGTTGGATTTCGCTCAACAACAAATGCAAACGGAAATTGGCGGTATTAATGCCACCGTTGTCGGTTTGCAGGAACATGTTTCCGCACTTTCCAAGCGAATTCCCGACATTA
>CAAHFI011096854.1:0-12031 GCA_900893395.1 Euglena gracilis
TTTTTGGAGCGCCGGCGCAGCGTTTTCGGCCAAAAACGGCCGAAAATGACGTTTTTTTGGGGCGTCCGTTACCAACGTGCTATTTTGCGCCTCCGGACGGTGACGCTGCGTTTTGCGCACGCCGCGGGCAAACTTGCCGTCCGCCGCCGCCCTTCGCAACAGTTAGTTAAAGGATCGCCGACCTCTAGCCGGGGCAGAGCGCTCGTTTTTGGAGCGCCGGCGCAGCGATTTTCGGCCGAAAACGGCCGAAAATGACGTTTTTTGGGGGCGTCCGTTACCAACGTGCTATTTTGCGCCTCCCGGACGGTACGGCTGCGTTTTGCGCACGCCCGCGCGGGCAAAATTGCGCCTGTCCGCCCGCCCCTTCGCAACAGTTAGTTAAAGGATCGCCGACCTCTAGCCGGGGCAGAGCGCTCGTTTTTGGAGCGCCGGCGCAGGATTTCGGCCGAAAACGGCCGAAAAATGACGTTTTTTTGGGGCGTCCGTTACCAACGTGCTATTTTGCGCCTCCCGGACGGTAACGGCTGCGTTTTGCGCACGCCCGCGCGGGCAAAATTGCGCCTGTCCGCCCGCCGCCCTTCGCAACAGTTAGTTAAAGGATCGCCGACCTCTAGCCGGGGCAGAGCGCTCGTTTTTGGAGCGCCGGCGCAGCGATTTCGGCCGAAAACGGCCGAAAATGACGTTTTTGGGGGCGTCCGTTACCAACGTGCTATTTTGCGCCTCCCGGACGGTAACTGCTGCGTTTTGCGCACGCCCGCCGCGGGCAAAATTGCGCCTGTCCGCCCGCCGCCCTTCGCAACAGTTAGTTAAAGGATCGCCGACCTCTAGCCGGGGCAGAGCGCTCGTTTTTGGAGCGCCGGCGCAGCGATTTCGGCCGAAAACGGCCGAAAAATGACGTTTTTTGGGGCGTCCGTTACCAACGTGCTATTTTGCGCCTCCCGGACGGTAACGGCTGCGTTTTGCGCACGCCGCGCGGGCAAAATTGCGCCTGTCCGCCCGCCGCCCTTCGCAACAGTTAGTAAAGGATCGCCGACCTCTAGCCGGGGCAGAGCGCTCGTTTTTGGAGCGCCGGCGCAGCGATTTCGGCCGAAAACGGCCGAAAATGACGTTTTTTGGGGCGTCCGTTACCAACGTGCTATTTTGCGCCTCCCGGACGGTAACGGCTGCGTTTTGCGCACGCCGCGCGGGCAAAATTGCGCCTGTCCGCCCGCCGCCCTTCGCAACAGTTAGTTAAAGGATCGCCGACCTCTAGCCGGGGCAGAGCGCTCGTTTTTGGAGCGCCGGCGCAGCGATTTCGGCCAAAACGGCCGAAAAATGACGTTTTTGGGGCGTCCGTTACAACGTGCTATTTTGCGCCTCCCGGACGGTAACGCTGCGTTTTGCGCACGCCCGCGCGGGCAAAATTGCGCCTGTCCGCCGCCGCCCTTCGCAACAGTTAGTTAAAGGATCGCCGACCTCTAGCCGGGGCAGAGCGCTCGTTTTTGGAGCGCCGGCGCAGCGATTTCGGCCGAAAACGGCCGAAAAATGACGTTTTTTGGGGCGTCCGTTACCAACGTGCTATTTTGCGCCTCCCGGACGGTAACGCTGCGTTTTGCGCACGCCCGCGCGGGCAAAATTGCGCCTGTCCGCCCGCCGCCCTTCGCAACAGTTAGTTAAAGGATCGCCGACCTCTAGCCGGGGCAGAGCGCTCGTTTTTGGAGCGCCGGCGCAGCGATTTCGGCCGAAAACGGCCGAAAAATGACGTTTTTTGGGGCGTCCGTTACCAACGTGCTATTTTGCGCCTCCCGGACGGTAACTGCTGCGTTTTGCGCACGCCCGCGCGGGCAAAATTGCGCCTGTCCGCCGCCGCCCTTCGCAACAGTTAGTTAAAGGATCGCCGACC
Source organism: Euglena gracilis (assembly GCA_900893395.1). NCBI lineage: Eukaryota > Euglenozoa > Euglenophyceae > Euglenales > Euglenaceae > Euglena > Euglena gracilis. The sequence goes on from CAAHFI011096854.1 coordinate 1,883, forward strand.
TCTAGCCGGGGCAGAGCGCTCGTTTTTGGAGCGCCGGCGCAGCGATTTCGGCCAAAACGGCCGAAAAATGACGTTTTTGGGGCGTCCGTTACCAACGTGCTATTTTGCGCCTCCCGGACGGTAACGGCTGCGTTTTGCGCACGCCCGCGCGGGCAAAATTGCGCCTGTCCGCCCGCCGCCCTTCGCAACAGTTAGTTAAAGGATCGCCGACCTCTAGCGGGGCAGAGCGCTCGTTTTTGGAGCGCCGGCGCAGCGATTTCGGCCAAAACGGCCGAAAAATGACGTTTTTGGGGCGTCCGTTACCAACGTGCTATTTTGCGCCTCCCGGACGGTAACGGCTGCGTTTTGCGCACGCGCCGCGGGCAAAATTGCGCCTGTCCGCCGCCGCCCTTCGCAACAGTTAGTTAAAGGATCGCCGACCTCTAGCCGGGGCAGAGCGCTCGTTTTGGAGCGCCGGCGCAGCGATTTCGGCCAAAACGGCCGAAAAATGACGTTTTTGGGGCGTCCGTTACCAACGTGCTTTTTGCGCCTCCCGGACGGTAACTGCTGCGTTTTGCGCACGCCCGCCGCGGGCAAAATTGCGCCTGTCCGCCCGCCGCCCTTCGCAACAGTTAGTTAAAGGATCGCCGACCTCTAGCCGGGGCAGAGCGCTCGTTTTTGGAGCGCCGGCGCAGCGATTTCGGCCGAAAACGGCCGAAAAATGACGTTTTTTGGGGCGTCCGTTACCAACGTGCTATTTTGCGCCTCCCGGACGGTAACTGCTGCGTTTTGCGCACGCCCGCGCGGGCAAAATTGCGCCTGTCCGCCCGCCGCCCTTCGCAACAGTTAGTTAAAGGATCGCCGACCTCTAGCCGGGGCAGAGCGCTCGTTTTTGGAGCGCCGGCGCAGCGGATTTTCGGCCGAAAACGGCCGAAAAATGACGTTTTTTGGGGCGTCCGTTACCAACGTGCTATTTTGCGCCTCCCGGACGGTAACTGCTGCGTTTTGCGCACGCCCCGCGCGGGCAAATTGCGCCTGTCCGCCCGCCGCCTTCGCAACATAGAAGGATCGCCGACCTCTAGCCGGGGCAGAGCGCTCGTTTTTGGAGCGCCGGCGCAGCGATTTCGGCCGAAAACGGCCGAAAAATGACGTTTTTGGGGCGTCCGTTACCAACGTGCTATTTTGCGCCTCCCGGACGGTAATGCTGCGTTTTGCGCACGCCCGCCGCGGGCAAAATTGCGCCTGTCCGCCCGCCGCCCTTCGCAACATAGTTAAAGGATCGCCGACCTCTAGCCGGGCAGAGCGCTCGTTTTTGGAGCGCCGGCGCAGCGATTTCGGCCGAAAAACCGAAAAATGACGTTTTTTGGGGCGTCCGTTACCAACGTGCTATTTTGCGCCTCCCGGCGGTAACTGCTGCGTTTTGCGCACGCCCGCCGCGGGCAAAATTGCGCCTGTCCGCCCGCCGCCCTTCGCAACAGTTAGTAAAGGATCGCCGACCTCTAGCCGGGGCAGAGCGCTCGTTTTTGGAGCGCCGGCGCAGCGATTTCGGCCGAAAACGGCCGAAAAATGACGTTTTTTGGGGCGTCCGTTACCAACGTGCTATTTTGCGCCTCCCGGACGGTAACGGCTGCGTTTTGCGCACGCCCCCGCGGGCAAAATTGCGCCTGTCGCGCCGCCGCCCTTCGCAACAGTTAGTAAAGGATCGCCGACCTCTAGCCGGGGCAGAGCGCTCGTTTTTGGAGCGCCGGCGCAGCGATTTCGGCCGAAAACGGCCGAAAAATGACGTTTTTGGGGCGTCCGTTACCAACGTGCTATTTTGCGCCTCCCGGACGGTAATGCTGCGTTTTGCGCACGCCCGCCGCGGGCAAATTGCGCCTGTCCGCCCGCCGCCCTTCGCAACAATAGTTAAAGGATCGCCGACCTCTAGCCGGGGCAGAGCGCTCGTTTTTGGAGCGCCGGCGCAGCGATTTCGGCCGAAAACGGCCAAAAATGACGTTTTTGGGGCGTCCGTTACCAACGTGCTATTTTGCGCCTCCCGGCGGTAACTGCTGCGTTTTGCGCACGCACGGCTCCGCCGCCGGCCCTTCGCAACAGTTAGTTAAAGGATCGCCGACCTCTAGCCGGGGCAGAGCGCTCGTTTTTGGAGCGCCGGCGCAGCGATTTCGGCCGAAAACGGCCGAAAAATGACGTTTTTTGGGGCGTCCGTTACCAACGTGCTATTTTGCGCCTCCCGGACGGTAACTGCTGCGTTTTGCGCACGCCCGCCGCGGGCAAAATTGCGCCTGTCCGCCGCCGCCCTTCGCAACAGTTAGTTAAAGGATCGCCGACCTCTAGCCGGGGCAGAGCGCTCGTTTTTGGAGCGCCGGCGCAGCGATTTCGGCCAAAACGGCCGAAAAATGACGTTTTTTGGGGCGTCCGTTACCAACGTGCTATTTTGCGCCTCCCGGACGGTAACTGCTGCGTTTTGCGCACGCCCGCGCGGGCAAATTGCGCCTGTCCGCCCGCCGCCCTTCGCAACAGTTAGTTAAAGGATCGCCGACCTCTAGCCGGGGCAGAGCGCTCGTTTTTGGAGCGCCGGCGCAGCATTTCGGCCGAAAACGGCCGAAAAATGACGTTTTTTGGGGCGTCCGTTACCAACGTGCTATTTTGCGCCTCCCGGACGGTAACGGCTGCGTTTTGCGCACGCCCGCCGCGGGCAAAATTGCGCCTGTCCGCCCGCCGCCCTTCGCAACAGTTAGTTAAAGGATCGCCGACCTCTAGCCGGGGCAGAGCGCTCGTTTTTGGAGCGCCGGCGCAGCGGATTTCGGCCAAAAACCGAAAAATGACGTTTTTTGGGGCGTCCGTTACCAACGTGCTATTTTGCGCCTCCCGGACGGTAACTGCTGCGTTTTGCGCACGCCCGCGCGGGCAAAATTGCGCCTGTCGCCCGCCGCCCTTCGCAACAGTTAGTTAAAGGATCGCCGACCTCTAGCCGGGGCAGAGCGCTCGTTTTTGGAGCGCCGGCGCAGCGGATTTCGGCCGAAAACGGCCGAAAAATGACGTTTTTTGGGGCGTCCGTTACCAACGTGCTATTTTGCGCCTCCCGGACGGTAACTGCTGCGTTTTGCGCACGCCCGGCGGGCAAAATTGCGCCTGTCCGCCCGCCGCCCTTCGCAACAGTTAGTTAAAGGATCGCCGACCTCTAGCCGGGGCAGAGCGCTCGTTTTTGGAGCGCCGGCGCAGCGATTTCGGCCGAAAACGGCCGAAAATGACGTTTTTTGGGGCGTCCGTTACCAACGTGCTATTTTGCGCCTCCCGGACGGTAACTGCTGCGTTTTGCGCACGCGCCGCGGGCAAAATTGCGCCTGTCCGCCCGCCCCCTTCGCAACAGTTAGTTAAAGGATCGCCGACCTCTAGCCGGGGCAGAGCGCTCGTTTTTGGAGCGCCGGCGCAGCGGATTTCGGCCGAAAACGGCCGAAAAATGACGTTTTTGGGGCGTCCGTTACCAACGTGCTATTTTGCGCCTCCCGGACGGTAACTGCTGCGTTTTGCGCACGCCCGCGCGGGCAAAAATTGCGCCTGTCCGCCCGCCGCCCTTCGCAACAGTTAGTTAAAGGATCGCCGACCTCTAGCCGGGGCAGAGCGCTCGTTTTTGGAGCGCCGGCGCAGCGATTTCGGCCGAAAACGGCCGAAAAATGACGTTTTTTGGGGCGTCCGTTACCAACGTGCTATTTTGCGCCTCCCGGACGGTAACTGCTGCGTTTTGCGCACGCCCGCGGGCAAAATTGCGCCTGTCCGCCCGCCGCCCTTCGCAACAGTTAGTTAAAGGATCGCCGACCTCTAGCCGGGGCAGAGCGCTCGTTTTTGGAGCGCCGGCGCAGCGGATTTCGGCCAAAAACGGCCGAAAAATGACGTTTTTTGGGGCGTCCGTTACCAACGTGCTATTTTGCGCCTCCCGGACGGTAACTGCTGCGTTTTGCGCACGCCCGCGCGGGCAAAATTGCGCCTGTCCGCCCGCCGCCCTTCGCAACAGTTAGTTAAAGGATCGCCGACCTCTAGCCGGGGCAGAGCGCTCGTTTTTGGAGCGCCGGCGCAGCGATTTTCGGCCGAAAACGGCCGAAAAATGACGTTTTTGGGGCGTCCGTTACCAACGTGCTATTTTGCGCCTCCCGGACGGTAACTGCTGCGTTTTGCGCACGCCCGCGCGGGCAAAATTGCGCCTGTCCGCCCGCCGCCCTTCGCAACAGTTAGTTAAAGGATCGCCGACCTCTAGCCGGGGCAGAGCGCTCGTTTTTGGAGCGCCGGCGCAGCGGATTTCGGCCGAAAACGGCCGAAAAATGACGTTTTTGGGGCGTCCGTTACCAACGTGCTATTTTGCGCCTCCCGGACGGTAACTGCTGCGTTTTGCGCACGCCCGCGCGGGCAAAATTGCGCCTGTCCGCCCGCCGCCCTTCGCAACAGTTAGTTAAAGGATCGCCGACCTCTAGCCGGGGCAGAGCGCTCGTTTTTGGAGCGCCGGCGCGGATTTCGGCCGAAAACGGCCGAAAAATGACGTTTTTGGGGCGTCCGTTACCAACGTGCTATTTTGCGCCTCCCGGACGGTAACTGCTGCGTTTTGCGCACGCCCGCGCGGGCAAATTGCGCCTGTCCGCCCGCCGCCCTTCGCAACAGTTAGTTAAAGGATCGCCGACCTCTAGCCGGGGCAGAGCGCTCGTTTTTGGAGCGCCGGCGCAGCGATTTCGGCCGAAAACGGCCGAAAATGACGTTTTTTGGGGCGTCCGTTACCAACGTGCTATTTTGCGCCTCCCGGACGGTAACTGCTGCGTTTTGCGCACGCCCGCGCGGGCAAATTGCGCCTGTCCGCCCGCCGCCCTTCGCAACAGTTAGTTAAAGGATCGCCGACCTCTAGCCGGGGCAGAGCGCTCGTTTTTGGAGCGCCGGCGCAGCGATTTCGGCCGAAAACGGCCGAAAAATGACGTTTTTTGGGGCGTCCGTTACCAACGTGCTATTTTGCGCCTCCCGGACGGTAACTGCTGCGTTTTGCGCACGCCCGCGCGGGCAAAATTGCGCCTGTCCGCCCGCCGCCCTTCGCAACAGTTAGTTAAAGGATCGCCGACCTCTAGCCGGGGCAGAGCGCTCGTTTTTGGAGCGCCGGCGCAGCGATTTCGGCCGAAAACGGCCGAAAAATGACGTTTTTGGGGCGTCCGTTACCAACGTGCTATTTTGCGCCTCCCGGACGGTAACTGCTGCGTTTTGCGCACGCCCGCGCGGGCAAAATTGCGCCTGTCCGCCCGCCGCCCTTCGCAACAGTTAGTTAAAGGATCGCCGACCTCTAGCCGGGGCAGAGCGCTCGTTTTTGGAGCGCCGGCGCAGCGATTTCGGCCAAAACGGCCGAAAAATGACGTTTTTGGGGCGTCCGTTACCAACGTGCTATTTTGCGCCTCCCGGACGGTAACTGCTGCGTTTTGCGCACGCCCGCGCGGGCAAAATTGCGCCTGTCCGCCCGCCGCCCTTCGCAACAGTTAGTTAAAGGATCGCCGACCTCTAGCCGGGGCAGAGCGCTCGTTTTTGGAGCGCCGGCGCAGCATTTCGGCCGAAAACGGCCGAAAATGACGTTTTTTGGGGCGTCCGTTACCAACGTGCTATTTTGCGCCTCCCGGACGGTAACTGCGCGTTTTGCGCACGCCCGCGCGGGCAAAATTGCGCCTGTCCGCCCGCCGCCTTCGCAACAGTTAGTTAAAGGATCGCCGACCTCTAGCCGGGGCAGAGCGCTCGTTTTTGGAGCGCCGGCGCAGCGATTTCGGCCAAAAACGGCCGAAAAATGACGTTTTTTGGGGCGTCCGTTACCAACGTGCTATTTTGCGCCTCCCGGACGGTAACTGCTGCGTTTTGCGCACGCCCGCGCGGGCAAAATTGCGCCTGTCCGCCCGCCGCCCTTCGCAACAGTTAGTTAAAGGATCGCCGACCTCTAGCCGGGGCAGAGCGCTCGTTTTTGGAGCGCCGGCGCAGCGATTTCGGCCGAAAACGGCCGAAAAATGACGTTTTTTGGGGCGTCCGTTACCAACGTGCTATTTTGCGCCTCCCGGACGGTAACTGCTGCGTTTTGCGCACGCCCGCGCGGGCAAAATTGCGCCTGTCCGCCCGCCGCCCTTCGCAACAGTTAGTTAAAGGATCGCCGACCTCTAGCCGGGGCAGAGCGCTCGTTTTTGGAGCGCCGGCGCAGCGATTTCGGCCGAAAACGGCCGAAAATGACGTTTTTGGGGCGTCCGTTACCAACGTGCTATTTTGCGCCTCCCGGACGGTAACTGCTGCGTTTTGCGCACGCCCGCGCGGGCAAAATTGCGCCTGTCCGCCCGCCGCCCTTCGCAACAGTTAGTTAAAGGATCGCCGACCTCTAGCCGGGGCAGAGCGCTCGTTTTTGGAGCGCCGGCGCAGCGATTTCGGCCGAAAACGGCCGAAAAATGACGTTTTTTGGGGCGTCCGTTACCAACGTGCTATTTTGCGCCTCCCGGACGGTAACTGCTGCGTTTTGCGCACGCCCGCGCGGGCAAAATTGCGCCTGTCCGCCCGCCGCCTTCGCAACAGTTAGTTAAAGGATCGCCGACCTCTAGCCGGGGCAGAGCGCTCGTTTTTGGAGCGCCGGCGCAGCGATTTCGGCCGAAAACGGCCGAAAAATGACGTTTTTTGGGGCGTCCGTTACCAACGTGCTATTTTGCGCCTCCCGGACGGTAACTGCTGCGTTTTGCGCACGCCCGCGCGGGCAAAATTGCGCCTGTCCGCCCGCCGCCCTTCGCAACAGTTAGTTAAAGGATCGCCGACCTCTAGCCGGGGCAGAGCGCTCGTTTTTGGAGCGCCGGCGCAGCGATTTCGGCCGAAAACGGCCGAAAAATGACGTTTTTTGGGGCGTCCGTTACCAACGTGCTATTTTGCGCCTCCCGGACGGTAACTGCTGCGTTTTGCGCACGCCCGCGCGGGCAAAATTGCGCCTGTCCGCCCGCCGCCCTTCGCAACAGTTAGTTAAAGGATCGCCGACCTCTAGCCGGGGCAGAGCGCTCGTTTTTGGAGCGCCGGCGCAGCGGATTTCGGCCAAAAACGGCCGAAAATGACGTTTTTTGGGGCGTCCGTTACCAACGTGCTATTTTGCGCCTCCCGGACGGTAACTGCTGCGTTTTGCGCACGCCCGCGCGGGCAAAATTGCGCCTGTCCGCCCGCCGCCCTTCGCAACAGTTAGTTAAAGGATCGCCGACCTCTAGCCGGGGCAGAGCGCTCGTTTTTGGAGCGCCGGCGCAGCGATTTCGGCCGAAAACGGCCGAAAAATGACGTTTTTTGGGGCGTCCGTTACCAACGTGCTATTTTGCGCCTCCCGGACGGTAACTGCTGCGTTTTGCGCACGCCCGCGCGGGCAAAATTGCGCCTGTCCGCCCGCCGCCCTTCGCAACAGTTAGTTAAAGGATCGCCGACCTCTAGCCGGGGCAGAGCGCTCGTTTTTGGAGCGCCGGCGCAGCGATTTCGGCCGAAAACGGCCGAAAATGACGTTTTTTGGGGCGTCCGTTACCAACGTGCTATTTTGCGCCTCCCGGACGGTAACTGCTGCGTTTTGCGCACGCCCGCGCGGGCAAAATTGCGCCTGTCGCCCGCCGCCCTTCGCAACAGTTAGTTAAAGGATCGCCGACCTCTCGGGGCAGAGCGCTCGTTTTTGGAGCGCCGGCGCAGCGATTTCGGCCGAAAACGGCCGAAAATGACGTTTTTTGGGGCGTCCGTTACCAACGTGCTATTTTGCGCCTCCCGGACGGTAACTGCTGCGTTTTGCGCACGCCCGCGCGGGCAAAATTGCGCCTGTCCGCCGCCCTTCGCAACAGTTAGTTAAAGGATCGCCGACCTCTAGCCGGGGCAGAGCGCTCGTTTTTGGAGCGCCGGCGCAGCGATTTCGGCCGAAAACGGCCGAAAAATGACGTTTTTTGGGGCGTCCGTTACCAACGTGCTATTTTGCGCCTCCCGGACGGTAACTGCTGCGTTTTGCGCACGCCCGCGCGGGCAAAATTGCGCCTGTCCGCCCGCCGCCCTTCGCAACAGTTAGTTAAAGGATCGCCGACCTCTAGCCGGGGCAGAGCGCTCGTTTTTGGAGCGCCGGCGCAGCGATTTCGGCCGAAAACGGCCGAAAATGACGTTTTTTGGGGCGTCCGTTACCAACGTGCTATTTTGCGCCTCCCGGACGGTAACTGCTGCGTTTTGCGCACGCCCGCCGCGGGCAAAATTGCGCCTGTCCGCCGCCCTTCGCAACAGTTAGTTAAAGGATCGCCGACCTCTAGCCGGGGCAGAGCGCTCGTTTTTGGAGCGCCGGCGCAGCGATTTCGGCCAAAAACGGCCGAAAATGACGTTTTTTGGGGCGTCCGTTACCAACGTGCTATTTTGCGCCTCCCGGACGGTAACTGCTGCGTTTTGCGCACGCCCGCGCGGGCAAAATTGCGCCTGTCCGCCCGCCGCCCTTCGCAACAGTTAGTTAAAGGATCGCCGACCTCTAGCCGGGGCAGAGCGCTCGTTTTTGGAGCGCCGGCGCAGCATTTCGGCCGAAAACGGCCGAAAATGACGTTTTTTGGGGCGTCCGTTACCAACGTGCTATTTTGCGCCTCCCGGACGGTAACTGCTGCGTTTTGCGCACGCCCGCGCGGGCAAAATTGCGCCTGTCCGCCCGCCGCCCTTCGCAACAGTTAGTTAAAGGATCGCCGACCTCTAGCCGGGGCAGAGCGCTCGTTTTTGGAGCGCCGGCGCAGCGATTTCGGCCAAAAACGGCCGAAAAATGACGTTTTTGGGGCGTCCGTTACCAACGTGCTATTTTGCGCCTCCCGGACGGTAACTGCGTTTTGCGCACGCCCGCGCGGGCAAAATTGCGCCTGTCCGCCCGCCGCCCTTCGCAACAGTTAGTTAAAGGATCGCCGACCTCTAGCCGGGGCAGAGCGCTCGTTTTTGGAGCGCCGGCGCAGGATTTCGGCCGAAAAACGGCCGAAAATGACGTTTTTTGGGGCGTCCGTTACCAACGTGCTATTTTGCGCCTCCCGGACGGTAACTGCTGCGTTTTGCGCACGCCCGCGCGGGCAAAATTGCGCCTGTCCGCCCGCCGCCCTTCGCAACAGTTAGTTAAAGGATCGCCGACCTCTAGCCGGGGCAGAGCGCTCGTTTTTGGAGCGCCGGCGCAGCATTTCGGCCGAAAACGGCCGAAAATGACGTTTTTTGGGGCGTCCGTTACCAACGTGCTATTTTGCGCCTCCCGGACGGTAACTGCTGCGTTTTGCGCACGCCCGCGCGGGCAAAATTGCGCCTGTCCGCCCGCCGCCCTTCGCAACAGTTAGTTAAAGGATCGCCGACCTCTAGCCGGGGCAGAGCGCTCGTTTTTGGAGCGCCGGCGCAGCGGATTTCGGCCAAAAACGGCCGAAAAATGACGTTTTTTGGGGCGTCCGTTACCAACGTGCTATTTTGCGCCTCCCGGACGGTAACTGCTGCGTTTTGCGCACGCCCGCGGGCAAATTGCGCCTGTCCGCCCGCCCGCCTCGCAACAGTTAGTTAAAGGATCGCCGACCTCTAGCCGGGGCAGAGCGCTCGTTTTTGGAGCGCCGGCGCAGCGGATTTCGGCCGAAAACGGCCGAAAATGACGTTTTTTGGGGCGTCCGTTACCAACGTGCTATTTTGCGCCTCCCGGACGGTAACTGCTGCGTTTTGCGCACGCCCGCGCGGGCAAAATTGCGCCTGTCCGCCCGCCGCCCTTCGCAACAGTTAGTTAAAGGATCGCCGACCTCTAGCCGGGGCAGAGCGCTCGTTTTTGGAGCGCCGGCGCAGCGGATTTCGGCCGAAAACGGCCGAAAAATGACGTTTTTTGGGGCGTCCGTTACCAACGTGCTATTTTGCGCCTCCCGGACGGTAACTGCTGCGTTTTGCGCACGCCCGCGCGGGCAAAATTGCGCCTGTCCGCCCGCCCTTCGCAACAGTTAGTTAAAGGATCGCCGACCTCTAGCCGGGGCAGAGCGCTCGTTTTGGAGCGCCGGCGCAGGGATTTCGGCCAAAAACGGCCGAAAATGACGTTTTTTGGGGCGTCCGTTACCAACGTGCTATTTTGCGCCTCCCGGACGGTAACTGCTGCGTTTTGCGCACGCCCGCGGGGCAAAATTGCGCCTGTCCGCCCGCCGCCCTTCGCAACAG